>CAUYSK010092702.1:0-12064 GCA_963575035.1 Avahi laniger | reverse complement strand
AATTTCTTTCTATTTTTTTGGTAGAGGTGGGGTCTCACTCTTGCTCAGGCTGGTCTCGAACTCCTGAGCTCAGAATGATCCGCCCACCTCGGCCTCCCAGAGAGCTAGGATTACAGGCGTGAGCCACCGCGCCCGGCCTTTAATTTAATTTTTTAAATTTCAAAATATTAATGGAGTACAAATGTTTCTGGTTACATAGATCACTTTTGTAATGCTTGAGTAGCAAATCTGTGTCCTTTACCATCAATTACTGCCTCTCTTCTATTCTAAACCGCTGCTTAGGCGCAGGCACCATCTCTTAACTCAATTACTATAATGATTTTTTGACTCTTTTATCCCCTGTTCCTGTCCATATTAACTTCACACTCCATTGTGTGTAAAACATGAATCTGTTTATGGGACTAATTTTCTTAAAGTCCTTTAATGACTCCCCTTCACTATAGGTAAAGTTCAAGCTTGTTAACAAGGTATGCAAACTTTTTATAGTGCTGAGCTTCATTTCTGGGTACTCCTAGTCTCTTACTTTATGCTCCAGTGAATAGAACATCAATAGTTCCTGCACCCGCCATGCCATTTCTTGCTGTAGTGCCCTTGTTTATGACCTTCCCAACTTTCCCGTACTGCAGTACACCACACCATGTCAGACATGCCCTTTGCCTAATTAATTTCTGCTTACTTTATTGGAAGCAGTTATTGTGTCACTTCTACCTAAAACTCTTTCTTTCCCTTTGTGCTGTAATAATATCCTGTGGCTCTCCATCACCTGTTCTCATTTGTTGTTTTCTATTTATCTCTTTAAGCCTGTGCTCTCCCCCCTCCTCCTGACTCCACTGCCACACATACTTTGTAGGTCCTTGAGGGTAGAAACTACATTTTATTCATCTATATTAGTCAATTTTTTTATTACATTGCAATACTGAAATATATTGAATCAGATTCCTCATAACACTATTAATATAATTTTCTCTGGATATCTTGTCTTTATTGTTGATGAAATGTTGGCAAATAGACTTTTTTTTCTTGGTTTATTTGTTTGCTTGTTTGTTGTTTTCTGGTAACAGTGTGTCCACAGGAATATGTTCACCTGGCAAAGGCTTAAATATAAAATGTGAACTTCATAATTCCAAACTTCCAACCTTACTGTAAGCAAAACTGTTAATTTTCATTGTGAAATATTTCATATGTACAATATATAAATATTTAAAGAATATTAATTAAATTGATAGTACCTAAGTTAAAAAATAATGGGTAAGATTCTGAGTGAGTCCCTAGTAGCAATAAGGTTCACCATAGTCTGGGCATCTGGCCCAGCTCTAGTAGGGACAAGATCCTTGAGCCAGAGCAGAAATAATGGAACAGGGAGTAGGCTGTTGTATATGTTTTTCTTCTAAGATCACTGTGTCCTATCTCCAGCTCTCAGAAGTAGATCAAACTGAACATATCTCTTTATGGTGAAATCTGGGTTCTCAACTAATACAGCAACAGCACACAGAGGGGAAAATAGAATTATCACTAGCAAGTAGTCAGGACAAGTTGATCTCAGAAAGGAATCTGGGCTAGACTCTAATGAACAATCTATTTACTCTAATGTACAATCTGTTATTAGCCATTAGGGAGTAACTGGGATCTGAATTCCTTCCAAACATGAAGATTGAAAACGCTAGATAACTTGAATAAATGTAACAAAACAATTCTTTTCATACATTGGGCAACAAGCAGTGCAGAACTGAGAGAAGGGAAAAAAATGAGGTGAGCCCTTTGATCTCTCCAGCTTTGTGCCCAAAGGCACTTTCTGGAATATGGTGAGGAGAGAATTAAGCAAAGCAGAGTTGATATCAGATATAAGATTTAGGGGAGGCTAAGTCACCCGAAATTTGAAGTACTGAGAACTAGAAGGTAAGGTGAGTGGAAAAAGAGCTCCAGAAATCTGCTAAAAGGATTACCTTTGAGTCTTTTAGTGAATAATGAACTGCACAGGCATAGGGTGAAACTCCACAAGGATAGTAAAAAGCAATTGAGGAGCTGTAAGCTGAGAAATTGCTATTGCTCACACAGGATTGGGAGGTATTTGAATTTCAACAAGCCCTAGTGGAGAGTCCTTGTTAATCTCCCTGGATATTCAGCAGAGACCTCAGAAAGGTCACACCTTTGTGGTAGGGCTAAAGTAGTCCTAGTGTTAAGATTCCCCTGACCAAGCTACAAAACAAATCTTGAAAGAGTCAAACTGATCCAAAAGTATCTTAATTGCCTACTAAATAAAATCAATACTCTTTATAAAACAAGAAAACACAGACACACAACAACATAACATTTGCAATGTCCAGAACTCAGTACAAAATTACAAGACATCCAAACAAATAGAAAAATGATATTCAACTAAGGCAGATATCAATCAATAGGAACATATCCAGAAATTACAGAGATAATGGGTTTAAGCAGATCCTTTAAAGTAGATATTATAAATATACTCAAGGATATAAAGAAAAACATAAACATAATGAGGAAAGAAATATAAGATATAATGTTGTTATATATAAAATTTTATTATACATATATAACTAAAATGTTGAAAGAAATAATATGGGAATTGTAGAGCTGAGAAAAACAATATCTGAAATGGAAGATTTGCTGGATGAGCTTAGTAGAGTTTAGACACAGCAGAAGAAAAGATCAATGAACTTACAGACAGCAATCAGAAACTAAATTGATACAAGAAAGAAAAAAGATTGAAAATAATGAATAGAGCCTCAATGCTGCATGGGACAATATTAAACTGTCTCAGACATGTCTAATTGAAATTCTGGAGTTGGAGGGAAGGTTTAATAGTATGCATTTTTTTCATTTTGACTATTTTTTTATTTTAATTTTTAAAAAATTTTTTTTTATTTCAGGAAATTATGGGAGTACAAACATTTTGGTTACGTGTTATGACTTTGCCACATCCCAACCATGATTTGAGATGTGCCCTTTCTCCCGCTACAATGCTCACTGATTCCATTAGTTGTGAGTTTACCCACCCCCAAACACCCTACCCCCAAAGAATATTAAAGGAAACTACACGAAGCTACATTATAATCAAATTTCTGAAAATCAGTGATAAAGAAAAAAAGCTTTAATTGCAACCAAAGGAAATAAAAATAAGAATAATACAGGCTTCTCATCAGAAAAAATAAAATGCACTCTGGAAGACATGCAGTGACATCTTTAAAGTGCCAGAAAAAAATCCTGTTAAATCAGAAATCTATATTCAGAGAAAATATCTTTCAAAATTTAAGAAAAAATAATTTTTTTCTCAGATAAATAAGAGCTGAAGAAATTTATGAGCAAATGTGCACCATAAGAAAAATGTTCTTCAGGTAAAAGGAAAATTATATAGACAGGAAATTGTATCCTCATGAAGGAAAGAAGAGTACTGGAAAAAGTAAATGTGCAGATATATTTAAAAACTTTTTTTCATTTTAAAATTTCTTCAAAAGATGATCATTTAAAGCAAAAATTAATAACAATTTATTAACTTTTAAGAAAAAAGACAGTAGTTAATATTGGTTGAAATGCTATATAAAAATGATAACATGATATTTTCATCTCTTTCACTTTCAAAGTAAAATTGTTTTCCAATGTTATAGTGAAAAAAATATAAATAGCATATATGGAAGTAAATTTATGAAAACAATGAGAGGAACCAATGACAAGATAACGTTGTAAGGGTCTCAAATTATATGTGAAGTATAATATTTAAAGAGAAATTATGATCAGTCAAAGATGTATACTGTAAAACCTGCAGCCACCATTATAAAGATATAACAAAGAGTTGTGCCAAAAAGCCAAAAGAGAAGACATAGTGGTGTCATAAAAATACTCGATCCGAGAGAAATCAAGAAAATAATAATAAGAAGAAGAATAAAAATTGAAGAAGCAGATGGGATAAATAGGAAAAAAAATGTAAAGTAGTAGATTTAAACTCAATTATATCAATACTTACAATAAATATTAATGCTCTAAACAATCCAAATAAAAGGCAGATATTATCAGTCTGGATAAAAAACAGAACCAGTCATGTCCACCAATATATAAGCAGTTTATATTTAAATAATCTTTAAATATAAAGACACTGATAGGTTCAAAAAAGAAAGAAAAGGAAGTAGTTACTATTGGTTGAAATGCTACATAAAAATGATAACATTTAATGCTTTAAAATCTATTTATCTTTCAAGTAAAATTGTTTTTCAATGCTATAATGAAATAATATAAAGCACCATTTTCTTAAGTCACAGTTAAACTACTTTTTTTCATGAGCAAATTGCAAATTATCATCCACATAAATGAGATTACTTTTTTTCTATTTTCCTACAATTAAAGTGATAGTAAATATTTTCAGAAGACATTGCTAATTCTATTACTAGAAGATGCAAATCCTGCCCCCTCTGAATGACTGTTAAAACACATGGGTCTGTTTTTAATCTGTAATATTCAATAGAGTATTCTTCTGATGTCCTAATCTTCAATTTATTGTTATTCAATAACTTTCAAAGCTCTGGCCAGAGGAAATAGTTATTTTTAAGAATTGACTGAAGCAATGTCATCCAGACGTCAGTGAGCATATACATCCAGACCACATCATGTTGGCCTCATGTTACGCAGTTAGTTACTGTTAAGGCACTTTATACATTATGCAAAGTGACCATGTACCCTTGTTTGTTTGGGACAGTTCTGGTTTCCACCTGTTGTCCCACTGTAATTGTCATTAGTGTCCTTTTCACTCTCAAAAGCGTTTTCAGTTTGGACAATAAATAATAATGTCATCCTAGTTATAGGTGAGTTTTATTTTCTTCTTTCCTATATTGTCAATTTTCTCTAATGCTCTTAGTCCATTTGGGTTTCTATTACAAAATACTATAGACTGAGTGTCTCATAAATAACGGAAATTTATTTCTCACAGTTCCAGAGGTTGGAAAATTCAAGATCAAGGTGCTGGCAGATTTGGTGTCTATAGACCCTACTTCCTGGTTCATAGATGGCCATCTTCTCACTGTGTTCTCACATGGAAAAAAGCAGTGAAGGAACTCTCTGGGATCTCATTTAGAAGGGCACTAGTCCCATTCATTAGGATTCTACCCTTATGATCTCATCATCTCCCAAAAGCCTAATCTCCTAATATTATCTCAATGGGAGTTCATTTAACATATGAATTTTGGAGGGACACAAATGTTCAATCTGCAGCATGATCACATACTACTTTTTTGTTTTTAAATACAGGGTGTCCCTCTGTCACCCAGGCTACAGTGCAGTCCCATGATCATAGCTCACTGCAGCCATCAACTCTTGGGCTCAAGTGATCCTCCTGCCTCGGCCTCCTGAGTAGCTAGGACTACAGGTGTGTGCCACCACACCTGGCTGCACATACTACTCTTAATGCAAGAAATAGAGCTAGAATATTACTTTAAAAAAGAAAAAAAAATCTTTCACACCATTTGTACATCCTCACAAAATATCAAATTTCCTGAAGAATTTTTCAAACTTACAACAAAAATTACTGAATTCCTTAGAACCATACAATATTAAAGTTAGGAGAATTTTTAGGTAACAGTTTGTTTAATCACCTCATCTAAAAAATAGGGGACCTAACACTAGACGGCTCAAACACTTAGTCCATAGTTATTTAGCTAGCCAGGGGCATAGGTAAGTTTAAAGTCTAGAGCTATGCTATCCAATAGGCTACCCATTAGTCACATGTGACTATTTAAATTAATTAAAATTAAATACTCTTATGAATTTGTTGTACAAATTAGGCACATTTCAGTACACAATAGTCACATGTGACTAGTGGCTACTATTGGGCAGTCCTGATATGATGCTTCTTTAATTACTATAGTTTAAAACAGTAAAATTTCCAAAATTTCCAAGCACCAACCAAGAGTAACTTTGTTTTTTATTTTTATTTTATAATTTTTTTTTAGAGACAGAGTCTCACTGTGTTGCCCAGACTGGAGTGCAGTGGCACTGTCATAGCTCACTGTAACCTGTAACCTCGAGCTCCAGGGCTCAAGTGCTTCTTCCACTTTGGCCTCCCAAAGTGCTGGGATTATAGGTGTGAGCCACCGTGCCCAGCCCCGAGAGTAAATTTGAGGGACATAAAAGTATATATGATCCTCAGCCCATAGGAACCCCAAATCTGGTAGCAGAGGTCAGACAATTGCTGTAGCAGTTAGAATTCTCGTGGATATGAGAGACATGAAACTAAACTTAGACGAGCTCAATTAAAAAGTGAATTTATTGGCTCATGTAACTGAAACATCTAAGAGTAGAGTCCACTTTAGGCTCATGTGGTAGACTGATTTAAAAACTGTCCCACACCCTTTTCAATATGTCCTGGCAGTTCCTTGCATCAAAACACAGAGTCTATTTCAGTACTACCTTAATCTGGGCTTCCTTTGTGACTTGCTTTGGCCGATAGGATTTGGCAAAAGTGGGAATCCCTATACAAGAATAAAGAGTCCTTGTATATGTCTGCTATCTCTTTTGAAATACCATCATTGTCATGTGGACAGGTGTAGGCTAGCTTGCTAGACGATAAAAGAACAAGTGTAGTCCACTTCGCTCTAGCCCACAGGCAACTAATGTAGATGAAGTCATCCTAGACCTAGACAAATCAGTTTCCACATTACCACATACGTATAAGTAAGCCTGGTCAAAAGGAGCCAGCCTGACTAGATCAGCAGAACGACCCAGGTGATCCCTACATTCATGAGCAATGCTAAATGCTTATTGTTTTCAGCCACTGCATTTTGAGGTTGTTTTTACACAACAGACAACTGATATTACACGGTTGAAAAATTTGTGCACAGTAACTTAAAAGTTACGTTAAGATCTGCTTTTCCTTTCTTTTAACTCTTAGTTCTGATTCTTCTGTATTGATCCCATTCTCGGTCAGGACCTTCATTAAGTGTTTGAAGATGATTCTGGCTTATGTTATAACTTCAAGTCCAGTGGAAAAAAGCAAACCTCTTATTCAGTAGCTCCTGCAAAAGTTTTGAGATTCACTCTGATTGCATGGCTTGGGTCACGTGACCATCCCCAAAACAATCATTGCAGCTATTGGAGTTTGATGTGGTCTTTGGCTCAGACGTGAATCATATTCCTGGAACAGGGACTGGTGTTCCCCCAGACAATCCTTTATTCAGCCGGTACCTACCATTACTGCTGTGTCGATGTTTATGCCCAGCATCCATTAAGATTAGTCAGCGTTTTCTGTTGCTACTATAACAAATTACTACAAACTTAATGTCTTACCACATATTTAGTGACATAAAACAACATACATTTATTATTTTATAGTTCTGGAAGTCAGAAGTCCAAAATGAGTGTGGAAGGGCTAACATTAAGGTGTTGGGAGGACTGTGCTTCTTCTAGAGCCTTCAGCAGAGAATCTGTCTCCTTGCTGTTTCTAGCTTCTAGAGACTACCTGCATTCCTTGGCTTATGCCCCTTCCTCCGTCTTCAAAGTACCTCATTCCAACCTCTGCTTCCACCCACATCCCCTATGTGTCCCTGACCCTCCTGTATTTCTCTTAAATGGGTCCTTGTGATTACATTGGGCCCAACTTTACAATTTAGGATAATTTTCTTATCTGAAGATTCTTAATGTAATCAAATGTGCAAAGTCCCTTTTGCCATGTGAGGTAACATATTCACAGGTTTCAGGGTTTAGGATATGCACGTCTTTGGGTGAGTGAGGGGCATTATTCTGTCTACCACAATTGGGACATCCAGATCTATGCTCTAGTGATGTTTAGTACTTTGACAACTATTTTCCTACCCAATGGAATGAGTGTCAGGAAGGTGGCTAAAACCATACCAGAAAGTCATTAACCAAAGCTAGATGAGATTAGAATAAAGGCAGAAACCTATATACATCATGTTCAAGTTGGCAGAAAACATACCACAACTGCTAGAGCTTCTTGAAGGTGCTCCCAAGTTGCACGTTAGGAGCAACGCTTCTTACTTACTTATTGTTTTATTAACACTGAATACCATTCCGCTTTCCACTCCAGGTCTCTTTTCCTCTGACCTAATCAGCCCACAACCACTGGTCTAGGATTTGCTAGGATCTTCAGCGGGGAGGAGCAAGAGGAAAGCAACAGGGATTTAACTGGTAACATTTCACTACCCCTCTACTCAGGGACTTCTTTGACAGTAAATTCCTTCCCTTTAATTCCTTCTCCTTTGTGATCTAAAGACTCTGGGAAAATGAAAGTAGCTCCTACTTATTAAAATATCTGGACCCTTTGTCAAATATGCTGTATGGCGTTGGTCAATTTATGTGCCCTCTTTGGCCTTCAAAGCTCTTATAGTTCAAATATGAGTTAGGATTACTCAGCCAAGCTTCAGAACATAAAAACCCTTTATAAATGGCATGTAATAGCTTAAAAATTAAATACAAGTGCTCTGAAATCAGAATATCTTTGACTAATTACTTCTTGAATCCTTAGTCTTTTCCTCTATAAAATGAGGATTAATAATAGACTATAACTGTGAGGATTTAATAAAAAAAAGCATGTCAAGTCCTTAGCGTAGCCTGGCATAACTTGATAAATGCTAGCTAGTCTTAAAAACAATACTCATTTCCAATGAAATCAGCATTTATTGGGCTCCTACTATGTGCCATGCCCTGCACTAGATTCTTTGGCTGAGCAAAAGAGATATTTTAGCAAAATAAGACACTTTGTGGTGAGTTTATCTTCTTAGTTGACTGATAGGGGATTTAATTAAGACATGGTAATAGAATACATTCAGACCCAAGTAGCAGAAAACTTAATTCAATTGGCTTCAACAATAAAGAGAACATGCTGGTGCATAAAACTAAAAAGCCCAGAGGTAGAGTAGAATTGATTAGAAATTAGACTCTTCTCTGATTTTCACAGCTTCGTCTTCCTCTGTGCGTTGACTCTATCCTCAGACTGGTTTTCTTCATGGCAGAAAAATGGCTGCAGCAATTCTAGGCCATATATCTGCACACCATATCATTCAGAAGAGGAGGGAGTTTTTCTTCCCGCAATCATTGAAGGAAAATTCTGGATTTTGCTTCTGATCGAACCAACTAAGGTCATGTGCCTACCCTCAAACTAATCTCTGTTAGCCAAAGGATTCCATGTGTTTACATGAGTAGGAATAGGGGGTGAG
Organism: Avahi laniger; assembly: GCA_963575035.1. Lineage (NCBI taxonomy): Eukaryota > Metazoa > Chordata > Mammalia > Primates > Indriidae > Avahi > Avahi laniger. The sequence goes on along the minus strand of CAUYSK010092702.1, from coordinate 2,885 downwards.
GTTACCCATACTAAAAATGCATGGCTAGGCTGGGCATGGTGGCTTAAACACCCGTGAACCTAGCACTCTGGGAGGCAGAGACAGGAGGATTGCTTGAGGTTAGCAGTTCAAGACCAGCCTGGGGAACACAGTAAGACCTCGTCTCTACAAAATATAAAAAAAATTAGCCAAGCAGAGTAGTGTGCACCTGTATCCCAGTTACTAGGCAGGCTAAGGCATTAGGATCATTTGCACCCAGGAGTTTGAACTTGCAGTGAGCTATGATGATGCCACTGCCTCTAATCCAGATAACAGAGTGAGACCCTGTTTAAAAAAAAAAAAAGCTTCACAGTGTGAAGCCATATAATATTTTCTGAAAAAGAGACCAACAATGTCTACTATGCATTCATCAACAAGAACAGAATAGGCAAATTTGAGAGTTATTTAAAATTACCTCAACAATGAGAAATTTTGCTCAGAATTGCTATGGTTTTTCAAATAGGTCATCTAGTTTAAAACTTGCTACTTCAGGCAAGACTCTTATTTGCAAGTAACAGAAAACTCAAACTCTTTTAAACACTGAAAGGGAATACATCGACTAATGAAACTGAAAAGCACAAAGATAGGAAAGGTCAGGCAGAATTGGATTCAAGATTTGTCAGGAGGTACCAGTCATTCTGTCTGTCGCTCTGTTCTCCACTGTGTTGGCCTTCTTCACAGGGCGGCCCCTCGAAGCTCTAGGCTTACCATCCCTTAGTTTAGCAACCCCAGAGAAAGAAGCCTTCCTTTTTCCCACAAACTTCAGCAAAAAATCCCAAATTGATTTTGATTTGCCCAAGTTTGGATAATAGTCCCATTCCTGAGCTAATCACTGGTAGGGTGAGGTCAGAGAATGGATAACCGGGATTGGCCAGCACTAGATCACTTGCATGCCCAGATGTTACTTCTAGAAGAAAGAGAAACAGACACAAAGTTGGGAAAAATCAAAGATGCTACTACATTTGTCTAGCCATTTTGTCCCTTTATTCACTTAAACAGCAAATATTTATTAAGAACATACAGTGGGTCTGGATCTGTATCAGGGAACTGAAGAGGGAACAAGAGGGAACACAAGGCTGTCCTCATGCCATATAGCATAGCACAGAGGAAAACTGTTAAACAATCACCATAAAATGTGATGAGTGTTGTGATAGCTGAGGTACAGGGTGCCATAGCTGACTCGTCTTGCACAGGAACAAAGGAGACTTTAGAATATCTCTCTGCATTTACAAGAGGGGAAGAAAAAAGGAAGAAAAGAAAACAAACTGCTGTTACCTTTCTCTGATCCTTCAAATTTAGATCTTTGCCCTTTGAAGCCCAAACCTGAATGACTTGATATTTACATTGAATAGTTCCTTAGCAACTATCTCATATATATGAAGAATGGCATAAAATTGCTTTAATAGAGCTAAAAATTAAACAAATCTCAGCTATACCAAAATATTATTATATAAACATATTTCAAAAGATTTTTTTAAGTTTTACCAAGAACTTAAATGTACAGTCACCAAATATGATTTCAAAATGCCCAGTTATGTGTCAGTGACTGTAAATTTTTCAAAATCATATGAAATAATTGAATTCATCTTGGCCAATATTTACTGTAGTTGTTTACTGAATATACTGTAATGGGTTATCACCCCAGCACACGGCAACAGTTGAAAAGGAAGCTTTAGAAGGAATCTATGGTCAAAGTGTTAGAAGTTCAGGACATTCGCAAAGCCAAAAGACTCAAGTGGCTGACTCTGGAAGAGTCCTGGAGATGGCGGTGGCTGTGGTAGCTGGATATAGCAGCACCCAGGGGCACACAAAGGGATGAGCTGGTTGAATGATTCTGTTGCAGAGAGTGCTGCCCTCCCATCCCTCTGTGCTCCTGCAGGAGGTGGAAAGCTGTTGGCCTGTAGATGGGCAACAGGAAGGATTGCAACTCCAGCCTACGAAGGTCTGGGATTAGGGCAAAGCTTGAAAGACTATGTGAGGATTACAAGGAGTCTTGATGCCAGCATGCTAATAAGACGCTGTGATAAAAACAGGTATATATTCAGCCTTAAAAAGGAATGAAATTCTGATACATGATACAATATGAATGAATCTTGAAAACATTGTGCTAAGTGAAATAATCCAGAGACAATAGGGCAAATATTGTATGATTCCACTTATATGAGCTACTTAGAATAGGCAAAGCCACAGAGACAGAATAGTGATTTCCAAAGGAAATGGGGAGTAATTTTTTAATGGGTACAGAGTTTAGGTGTAGGATCATGAAAAAGCCTGGAGATGAACTATGGTGACGGTTGTGCAACATCGTGACTGTACTATTAATAAATGCCACTGAATTGTACACTTAAAAGTCATGAAATTGTTAAATTTTCTGTTATATATATTTTACCACAGTAAAACACACACACACACACACACACATAGGCATTCACTCAGTCATTTAACATTACTGAACATCTACTATTAGCGTTGCTGGATAAAATATAGGATATTCAGTGAAATTTGAATTTCAGAAACAATCTTTTAGAGTAAATATGTCCCATGTAATATATGGGGCATGTGTATATTAAAATTATTTGTCATTGATCTGAAATGAGACATATTTATACCCAAAAATATACATTGTTTCTCTGAAATTCAGATTTCAGTGAGAATCCTGTAGTTTTATTTGCCAATTATGGCAACCTCATCTATTATACATCAGACACTGTGCTAGGGACTGAAATACAATGAGACACAGACATGATTCCGGCCTTTGAGGGATCTTCTTGAGTTATGGTCTTTCTTAGACATGTTAGCAATTTAAATTCTACCTGTGATACAAGAAAGTGGACCACAAAACTGGGGTCTGGCCTGAAGGCCAAGTT
>CAUYSK010092700.1:0-15080 GCA_963575035.1 Avahi laniger | reverse complement strand
CACAGCAACCTCAAACTCCTGGACTCAAACGATCCTCCTGCCTCAGCCTCCTGAGTAGCTGGGACTACAGGCATGCGCCACCATGCCCGGCTAATTTTTTCTATATATTTTTAGTTGTCCGATTAATTTCTTTCTATTTTTAGTGGAGATGGGGTCTCGCTCTTGCTCAGGCTGGTCTTGAACTCCTGACCTTGAACGATCCACCCACCTTGGCCTCCCAGAGTGCTAGGATTACAGGCGTGAGCCATCGTGCCGGGCCCTCATCTTCATTTTTATGGACGAAGAAAAATGAAGCTTAGAAAAGTTAAGCAACTTGTCCAGGCTTACGAAAGGTAGGCAGTAGTGGGGTTGGGATTTTAATCCAAAGACCTTGCTGTCTCACGCCCTGGACTGTAGGTCACCCAAGGATGGAGCTCACATCCATGAACTTTTGTGCCAAGCCCAGTGCCTGGCAGTGGGCTATTTGTCCACAGATTACTATTTGCTATTTGTCTATTCCAGGAGTCATCAGACTTTTGCTGTAGTGTCAGAGTAAATATTTTGGGTCTTGTAGGCCATATATTATCATGAATGCTTAACTCTGTTGTTGTAACACAAACATAGCCATATAAAGTATGTAAATGAATGAACTTGGCTGTGTACCAATAAAACTTTATTTACAAAAGCACACAGTGGGCCAGATTTGGCCAATGTGCCATAGTTTGCTGACCTTCATCTAGAATAACCATCCTTCCATTACTAAGTCCTCATTTTTAGATTGCTGGCCAGCAAGCTCTAAAATACGATTACATTTCCCAGCCGCCCTTGCAGCCCAATATGGACATGTGACTAAATTCTAGCCAGTGAGAAGCAGGTGGAAGCATTATTTGGGATTCCTTGGACAGTCGTTTAAAAGGAGCTGATTCATTTGGGAAGGGAACATTTCCTCCCTTCTGTTTTTCCTCCTTCACTCAACCTATGAAGAGCTTCAGCAGCCACCTTGGGCCATGAGGTGACTTTGAGGAAAGAAGCCACAGGATAGGAAGGAAGAGCAGAAAGATAGGAGCCTGAGTCCCTGATGACACCAAGGAGCCGCCATACAAGAGAAAAATAAACTTCTGTCTTATTTAAGCCACTGCATATGTTTGTGTAACCATATGCAGTAGAACCTAATCCTAACTATATACCAGCATGTGGAATCACTCAACAAATATTTGACTAGTGAAAGGAATGCCCAAAGTGTAAGGGAGCACCAAAAAGGAAATGAATCCTGCTGGGGTGGGTGGGGTGTCATAGAAACAAACAAACACCAGGGCTTCCTCAGGCTCTTGGTGGTTAAGCACCCAGGATGACTCACGTCTCTGGCCAGCTCCTTCTGTCCCCTTTTTTCCTCCCAACAGGGGACTTTCCTTTTATAGTGACAACCACCAGCTACTCTATCTTTGCGGGCATCCTTCCTCACCCAGTTTGTCTGTTATAGAGAATGCAATTTCCTACAAGAGAGTGTTCTGTTCCTTGTCATTTGAAAGGGTTTTTACTTACTGGACACCAAGGGGAGGCAGCCAGGGGAGTCCCCCCAAATAACAAAAAGAACAGAGTCTCACAGACCGAGGACATGTAACAAGTCCTTATTGTCATGGTCACAGATGTGTTTGCCTTTCGTTGTCACCACGCAGATGACAGAGAGGGAAAAAGCCTGGCTCTGACATTAGACAATCCTGAATTTGAACAGTGGCTCAGTCACTAAGCAGTGTGGCGTTGGCCAAGTCATGTAATTTCCTGCAGAAGCAGTTTCCGAAACTTCAAAATAAATCAATAATAACTTTCTCCTAGCAATGTTATGAGAATTAAATAGTCAAAGAGTGCCTGGCACAGTGAAGGGGCTCAAATTATAGTTCTGGAAACTTCTCTCTGCCTGCTATCCCAATGATCAGGACGATAACTTGGGATTTGAGAGGATCCCCTGCCCCAGCTCTGGAAGGGCAAAATCTTCCAGCCTTCAAAGTCAGCACTTCCTTCCTTTCCTCTTTTCTTGGCTTGTCCCACACAATTGCACTTCCTTTTAATTCTCTCACCCTACTTTAAAGCACAAGCAGAACAATCCTTAGAATTAGTAAAAATCCTTTTTTTCCCCTGACATTATTTCATACAGTCAGCTTCACCAGAGCCCTGCATGAACATCCAGTGCCACAAGGACATTCTCAATGTCACACTTGCTGGCCATGCGTTTTCACTTTCCGATGAACGAGGCCTTGACACGGTCATCTCCAAGAGAACAAGTGGTCACAGGACACTTCGAACCTGGAGGCCATATCCATAAAGGTGGCTCACAAATGCAAAATAGTCCACATCCCAGGAGAGGTCTGAAAAAGCTATTAGTGCCATGCAGGGGAAATGAACAACCCAAAAAAAGCTGTCGGCAGCGGACAGGATCCCACGGCATTCAGTGTGGGAACTGGGTTCCAGAGAGTGGCCGTTCATGAGGTTATAAACGTAGCACCTTCCTGCAAATGGTGTCAAGGAGAAGTGGGCAAGCCCCAGAGGGAGCGTAAGCGAAGAGGACCCACAGGTGAGGGCTCTTTGGAAGCATTCACGACAGGGCCACTTACTGGGCAGATCAGGAAAAACAACCCAACCGAAGGCAAAGAACAAATTGTGGATATAGGTCTGGGCGGGCAAGAAGCAAATGATCCCTCTTTTTGTCCCAGCATCTGGGGAGTAATGTTTCTTTGCCTCCAACAGAGCATCTGAACCTAACAAAAGACACCATTAAGCATCAGGTAAATATGAACAAAAGTTGGATGAGGCCAACTAAACAAATGATTATGTGTGTGTAATAAAAGCCTTTCCCTCTGGTTGTTAACAATAACCACAGCCTAGGAAGAAAGCAGAATAAACTCAATCAGGGAGACTGAATGGTATCAACTTCCAGTGTGTACGGGATGTTGTATGAGGCCCATTCATTCATTCAGCCAGTCATTCCCTAATACCTGTGAGGCCTGTACCATGTACTGGGCACTGAGACAGTCGACACGGCAGGGCATAGAGTGAGTGCTGTGAGAGGGCCATGTTCTGGAGACGGCGTCAAATTGCCTCTGTAGAGGCCTGGTTCCATCACACCAGCTGCGTGATGATCTTGGCCAAGTTGCTCAACTCTGCCGTCTCTCTGTTTCTCCATCTGCAAACAGTGGATACCAATAGCATCTCTTGTGGGTTCAGAGTGAGGCTTACACGAGATAACATCCATGAAGCTCTCAGAAGAGAGTGCTGTTCCTCTTGTCCTAGCTGTGGTGGTGGCTGTTGTTACTGTTACTACTGCAGGCCCGAGGGGCTGAAAAGGCCCGCCTTGAGCAAGTCATGACAAATGCCCTGAGAACAAAAAGGAGAGGGGCAGTGCTGTGTGCTGTGGAATCACTCAAGAAAAGCTCATCTGAGAGCCCGATGTGCAGTTGGTGGCAGGGTCTGGACTAGGACCCAGACTCCTGGGTTCTGATGTAGCCTTTTCCCTCAGATCGATGGAGACCAGCCCAAAACACAGCTACCTGGGACTACAAACCCAAATGCAAAATCAGGGAGCCACGGTAACACAATGTTAGTATCACCTGCGTCATGGCCAAGCAGAACACGGGTTTTCAGAGACAGATGGCAACCTGGATTAAAGTCGGTTCTAGTCAAATGGACCAGCTGCACCCTAACTCCACCCCTCACTACTTTTGCGACCTTGAGCAAATGACTTGGCTTTTCCCAGCCTCAGCTCCTCTCCCTGTGAAATGAGGCGAATGCGAGAGCCCATCTTCTAGGGTTATTGTGAGGACTGAATGTTCGAAAAATAGCAGCCTTTGTTGTTGTTGTTTTCATTGTTTTATCTCACATCCAGTTTACTGGGGGCGTTTATTAAATATTTGCCTCCTAAACTTGTACTTTCTGTGTGAGACTGTTCAGGGCTGGAGGTAACGAAAGGTTCCTGTGGTCCTGAAATCCTGGCTCGGGCGTGACAGCTGGTGTCCCCCTTCTCTCGCTTGTCCCTCTGGCCCACACCAGGCGACTGCCAGGACGGTCTCCTCAGGATTTGGCCGAAGTGTGTTGAGGCCATGTCACTGTTATGACAGAACCAGACAGAAATTTCTTAACAAACAGGCAAGCTATTTTTTAAAAAAACATTAATCACACATTTTATTTAGAAAAGCAACATAACAACACCATTAGGCAATTTTTAATAACAGCTTTATTGTCATCTAATTCACTACCATACAATTCACCCTTTTACAGTGTACAGTTCAGTGGCTTTTAGTCACAGAGTTGTATGATCATCACCACTAATTCCAGAATATTTTCATTGCCTCCAAGAAGAAACCCCAGGCCCATTAGAAGTCACTCCCTATTCTCCCTCCTTCCCCTCCCAACCCCCAACTCCCGGCAACCACTAATCCACCTTCTGTCTCTATGGATTTGCCCGTCCTGGACATTTGCTATAAACGGAATAACAGAATGTGGCCCGTTCTCTCTGGCTCCTTTCACTTAGCATCATGTTCTCAGAGTTTACCGTGTTGTAGCCTGGACTGCTACATCATCCCTTTTTAGGGTTGAATAATATTCCCTTGTATGGATATAACACTTTGTTTATCCATTTTTCGGTTTATGGACACTTTTTGCTATTACGAATAATGCTGCTATGAACATTTATGTATAAGTTTCGTGTGGACACATATTTTCAGTTTTCTTGGGTATATGCCTAGGATTGGAATTGCTGAATTATATGGTAACTCTGCTTAACCCTTTGAGGAACTGCCAAACTGTTTTCTGAGGAGACTGCACCATTTTTATTTCAGATTCCAGTAACATCTGAGAGTTCTAATTTCTCCACACTCTTGTCAGCAGTTAGTATTGTCCATCTTTTTTATTACAGCTATCCTAGTGGGTATTAGGCAAGTTTTTAAAAAGAAAAAAAAAAACCTCACAATTGTTTCTCCATACATCCCAAGAGCCTAGAACTGTAAGTGGCACGTAGTAGACAATATCTAATTGTTAAACAAATGAGTAAGTAATTTTATCACCCCAATGTGACTATTTCCATTTTATCTTATTCCTGTCAAATCTGTCTACATAATACATATTTCACGCAGTTATAACTATATTTGCATACGATTTTTTTCTACTTTTTTTCACCTAACATTAAATTTAAAAATATCCTTATGTTTCTACACAGCTTTCATAATTATTATTGCATTGGCTGCCTAATAATTCCTTCAGTGGATGCAGTATAATGGACTAAACCATTAGATAGCTCGTTCACGGTTTTTCAATACCAAGACTATTTTTAGCAAGTTGGGAGATGGGGAAAAAGTTGCTTATTTGGCAATTTGTTTCAGAATCCCAGATGGTAATGTGATGGGTAAAAACAGCAGACAGAAAAGTACCTGTATAAGTCAGGGTTCTCCAGAGAAACAAAACCAATAGAGTGTGTGTGTGTGTGTGTGTGTGTGTGTGTGTGTGTGTGTGGAGAGAGATTTATTATGAGGAGTTGGCTCACGTGATTATGGAGGCAAGAGGGTGGCAAGTCCAGATCTATGGTGTGGGGCAGCAGGCTGGAGACCCAGGACAGCCAATGGTGAAGATGAAGTCTGAAGGCTGAAGAATTCCCTCCTACTTGGGGAGGCTGGTCTTTTTGTTCTATTCAGATCTTCAACTGATTAGCTGAGGCCCACCCACATTATGGAGGGCAATCTGCTTTACTCAAAGTTCACCAATTTAAACATTAATATCATCCACAAAGACCCTCCAAGTTGACACATAAAGTTGATCATCACACTCCTGAATGGATTCCAGGGTCCTGTTTTTGTGTCTTGTGTTGTTGTATACAGATAAATTACCTGAGAGTCTGACCTGTTTATGAACCATGCCTTCTAAGCTTCATTGTGGAAGCAAAGGCAAAGTAGAATAAGCGAGGAGGGTAGAAGTGACTGTGAAATGAAGAACGTTAACTTTGTTATTAGGACAATCAGATTCCAAGCTTGCAGGATTTTGATGAGCATTTCCATCTTCCTCATTACACTGTTGTTGCCTTTTCCTGAGTTTTCTGCTTCAAATCTGTACACCCCTTGAAGGCAGGGACTGTGCCTGCAGCCCCATTATAGCCCCTGGGCTCACCAGTTAAGTTCTCAACAAATTTTCGTCCTTATTTCATTTATAAATTGCTATGGTCTGACTGTGTCGCCTAAAGTTCATGTTTTGGAAACTTAATCCCCAATGCAACAGTGTTGGGAGGCGGGGCTTAATGAGTGGTGGTCAGGTCATGAGGGCTCTGCCCTTGTGAATGGATTAATGCTGTTTTCTCGAGAGTGGCTTTGTTATAAAAGTGAGTTCAACACCCTCTTGCTTGCTCACTCTTGCCCTTTCTGGCCTTCCACCTTCTCCCATAAGATGACACAGTGCGAAGGCCCTTGCCAGATGTAGGCACCACGCTCTTGGACTTCCCAGCCTCCAGAACCATGAGCCAAATAAACTTGTATTGTTTATAAATTACCCAGTCCTGGGTATTCTGTTGTAGCAGCAGGAAACGGACCAAGATACAAATAGTCACAGTGTGCCTACCTTGTGGCTGCCCTGTGTGAACAGCGTCAGTACGTGGCCTGATTACATCTTACCATAAACATATGAGGTAAGTGACATTCTCACATGTATAGTGAGTGCCTGGTGAGGTGGAATTTTTTTTTAATTTAGCATGATATTTAGGAATTCCTGGCTGCTTCTCTGTGTCAGGAGGAGAAGCAAACCTTCTAGAAACATCTTTCTTTATTCTGGGAAGAATCACTAGAGTGGCACCTCCTAGTAAACTAATGTAAGGAGGTACATTCCCATTCCCCAGGGTGCTAGGAAAGTCAGAATAACAGCTTCCCCATTTCCCCCTTTTGTGGGGTAGACAAAGTGTGCACCACTCCTTACATCACCAACCCCATATCTCCTGAGGCGATAGAGCTGGCTGCTGGGGGTCATGGGAGAGGGCCTATAGAGATGAGGAGGGTTCTAGATAAAATAGAGCCTCATGACCAGTTTACTTGCATAGTTGCCCCCGAATGGCCTTTGCCTCTCCTCTCCAGCCTGGTTCCCAGCTCAACTCCACAGGGTCTCTACTTTCTCTCCTTTTCTAGAAAATTGTTGTCCTGCTTCACACAATTTCCATCACACATAGCGTTGTGGATCTCTGTGTCTGCACTGCACAATTTAACACAGCCATTCCCAATGTGTTTTTTTTAATACAAGGACCCTTTTAATTATTTAAACTTTTATTTATTTGATATAAAACTGACATATTTATAAAAATAATTCAAATAATACAGAAATGTATCCTGTAGAAGGTGAAAGCTTCTCATTATACCATTCACTGAGATAAATATCACTGACAATTGTTTTTGTGAATTCTTCCAGATTGTTTTTTACATACAGCATATGATAAAAATAGTGGTGTTACTAGCTAACATTACAATGAGCACAACACTGGCTGAGCACGTTACCTTTTACCTACATTACTTAATTTAATCCTTGCAACAATCCTGATGTATGAGTGTTAGACTCCGTGTGACAGAAGGGGAAACTGAGGCTCACAGAGTAAATAAACTTGGCCATGGTCCAGTTCGGCAAGTAGAACAGGGTTCAGATCCCAGAAGTTGGGTTCCAGAACTTGTTTTCTTTTCCACCATGATATTTATTATTATGTCCGCCTGTAACTTTGGATAATAATACACATACTGTTTTACAACTTGCTTTTACATAATGGTATTTTTTTCAAACTATTACTTATAGATGCACTTTGTTCTTTTTAATGCAAGGGGTGAATGTATATACTGCAGTGTAGCAAAATTTCAGAGACTCCACATAACAGGCGAAGTGGTTTTAGCTGTGATGCTCTGGGGAGAAAGTGTAATGTGTTTTTAAGAGATCTGGAATATTAATAGAAGTTCTGGGTCCTGGGTCCATTACTGCCTCTCCCTAGTCTTGTGCCTTTGGGATGTCGACAGCTTCAAGCCTTTTTCTGTTTCTGGAATGTGAGTCCAGTTTAGCCTTTTCACAGCCAGCCTCCTGGGGCAGCGTGAGATCTGCAACACTCTCCATGAAAATGCTTCATAAACCATGTAGGATTATGCAAATGAAGTGGGAATCATCAGGATTATAGAAATGTTATTGCCTGGATTCACGCTTCCAGCATTTTGAAGAATCCATTCATGGGATGCCCATAAAAATTTTGTTTTCCTCTTCTGGCATTGTTCTCAGCCAGGCTCGGACAGTAAGACTTGATCAGTAAGGTCTTTACTTATTTACTTAGCTATCAGGTCTTTAAAGCAGTACACAATTTTCAAGTGAGTTATTCAATTAATCATCTCTGTCATAACCATGGTGTCCCTTTGGATTGTCTGGTTATTGAAAGCCATGGCATCTGGAGGGGCCGCCCGGACTCCCTGCTCATCCTGCAAACAGATCAAATGGCCTCGGGGGAGAAAGCCCAATTAATGGCAAAGTGAATTAGTAGCAAGTTGGGAAAAAAGAGAGAGCCAAATGGTTACCCAACACACAATTTACCTTCCTTTACACAATGCGGTGGTCCAGTAATGCATCTAAATGGGATTTCTACAAATTGAATCAAAATGAAGGAGATTGCTATTTAAAGCATCCTGGGGGGAATGACTTGATAAAAGATCTTTCCATATTCATGAATGAGTCCTTTGATAGAACTGTGTTTTCTAAATTTGAATTTTTATAATCTGGTTTTAAAATTATTATATTAGAATGGTTTCTAGAGTGATCACAATTATAGAGACCTAATGCCTAAAAAAATATATGAATTGTGCAGCTAAGGACATTTCTCCTCCCAGAGATAAAGTTTAAAAGAAAGGTAGTTCCTTGATCATAGGTCTGTCATAAAATTCACTTCAATGAGGGAAGGAAGATTTCGACTCCAGATAAAGAAAGTATTTCAGATAAATAGTTATGACCAATAAGAGAATGGGTTGCCCTTTGAAGTATCAAACTACTTGTCAGAAAAATTTGATTATGGGAACAACTTTGTGGAAATCTGTTTTCGTTTTATGATCAGGCTTGAATTTGTTTTACAAAATTCCTGTCTATGGGAGATATGAGATGGGCAGGCCTCTCCTAGTTCAACAGGTTTAAGTTAAAGTAGCTTTAAGGGAAAATAAATATAAATAACAAGTCTTGGGGGAAAGAAACTGCCCCAGCGGCATTTGGCAAGGGCTACTGGGTTGTGGTCACCCTGCTTTGTCCAGTGATGGGGGACTCCAGCTGTTTGTATTTATATCCACATGGTGGGGAGAACGGTGCAGGGGAGAAGATTAAGCATCATCTGAGAAGAGACTTTCTTCCTTCACTGTGAATGCCTCTTTGAGTCACTGTCTGGAGCAAACAGTACCCATCTTTTCCCTAATCTCTTTTCCTGGCCATTTCTGAAACACGTAAACATACACATACACAGAGACAGACACACATGTCTGTATATATCTAAAGCAGACAACGAACCCAGAGAGAGCTTAAAATCAGGACTGGAGGTCAGCCATAGCCAAATGGAAGAGATCACCTGGAAGGGACCCACCCTCTCATTTTACAAATGAGGAACGTGATGTCCAGAAAAGCAAAAGCTGTGTGACTCACCTGCCACTCAGGTGGGCAAGCCATTTCTTCTCCTTCCATGTTCTGATGTGCATCTGTTGGGGAGATTACTACATAGCATCTTCCTGCCTTGCGGACAGGGAGCCAGGGGATATTGTGCTCATTAGTTGAGTAATGGTTGCCACCACCTTTGAAGCTGCTGGATAAGATTGCAGGTAAATAACATTACCCCTGCAAATGAAATGGTTCCCTGCAAACAACCTGTCTTCACTTGTCGCCCGTGGCCGCTGGCCACTTGTGGCTGCAAAGATTGCTACTGAACTCCAGGTCACAAGCGTCCATTTGCTCATAAGCTTCAGAAAATAGGATGTCTGGGTCTGGTTCTTGTTATTAAAAACAAACAAACCCATTATTAAAAGTAAACAGGCAGAACTGCTTTGAAACAATTGCTTAAATGTCTCTTGGCTCAGAAGCCTAAATTCACCCCATTACCCCAAACCAAGCCTTCCTCCTAAAGAGGGAACCTAACAGTATGTTGTTAAGAACTCCTCCCCCCTTCCCAAGTGCCTGTTGCAGGCTACGCTTAGGAACCACATTATCTCTAATCCTCAAGATTTAGGAGTGAGCACAATATTTTGTATTTTACCAGTAATGACATGGGCCAGTCAAGCAATTTGCTCACCGGCACAGCTGAAACATTGAAACAGCGGAATTTGAACTCAAGTCTCTGTGACACCAAAACACATGCCCATTCCTCCTTAGCACACTGCCCCCATTAAGGATAGGTCTCCCATGCCTGTTTCTGTTGTTGATTTCAAAGAAAAGCTCAAGACTTAGGGGAAGGAAGGCTACTGTCTGCTTAGGTAAAACATCTTAAAATTGCAGACATTCTGGCAGAGTTGCTGGGAGGAGAAAGTCCTGAGCCACCCTGGTTACTTAGATGTGTATGGTAGGCAGAACAAAGACTGTAGATGCTTAACTGTTGCTGTTCAACATCTTGACCCAATGCTTAATTCCAGTGCCATTTAATATACTCTGTTTTCCAAACAAACCAGAATGGAGTACAAAGCTTGCAATGTAAGGTACAGAATCTTGGCCTTGCCAGTGAATCTAGAATTAAGCTCTCAGTGACAGACTCCTGCTAGCCAAACTTATATGAGTCTGATGTATAGTCAGAAAATTATTTGACTACAGTATGATTTTGTTTGCCTGGAAGTCTTAATGCTAGAAGTATCTAAATATGGTTTGTATTAAATATTTTAAAATCTTTAAAATCATGCTATTTGAAGAATCAATAAACAATTTGCTGTAGGTGCAAGGTTAGGTAATGGAAGATTTACCACACCACCAACGACTAGCTGGGGACAACACAGCAGCCTAATTTTTTGATGTGAATGGATGAGGTAAATTGTTATGGATAGATTGACAGTGACTCCATCAGAGTTATTTCACGTTGTAAGAAACTTTATGAATTATATGGACTGCAAACCATTTACTGAAAAATAGTCTGGCAGTTCCTCAAATGCTTACACATAGATTTTCCATATGATCCAGCAGTTCCACTATAAGTGTATAATATCTAAGGGAATTGAAAATATATGCCCACACAAAAACTCATACACAAATGTTCATAGCATCTTTATTCATAATACCCCAAAAGTGGAAAAACTCAAATATCCATGAAATGCATGAACAAAATGTGGTATAGCCATACAATGGAATATTATACAGCCATAAAAAGCAACAAAGTATGGATCCATACTCCAGCACGGATGAACCTTGAAAACATTTTGCTAAGTGAAAGAAGTCAGATACAAAAGTCTACATATGGTATGATTCATTTTACATGAAATGTCCAGAAGAGGCAAATCCATAGAAACAGAAAGTAGACTGATTAGTGGTTCCCTAGTGCTAGGAACAAGAAGACTGGGGAGAAATGAGGAGTAACTGCTAACGGGTAGGGAGTTGGTTTGAGGGGTGATAAAAATGTTGATGATTGCACAGTTCTGTGAATATGTTAAAAAATCACAGAATTGTGCACTTTAAAAGGATGCATTTTATGGTATGTGAATTATATCTCCATAAAGCTGTTTTTTAAAAAAAAAAAAAGCAAAAACAAAAACATTTACTACTGAGTAGGAGACGCTCGTGCTGCTCAATACCTTCCATTGCTCCCCCACCCCAACCCACTCTGCATCCTTCTCTGCTTTGCTTTCTCAGTCAGCTGATCCGTAAGGACTGTACCAACAGGTGCCCTCATACGAGTAATCAAACTATCTATTGTCCAAACCAGGGTACTTTTGAGAAAGAACAATAGGGATAAACCAGGACTCTTCTGGGTAAGCTTCCGTTGGGGTTTGGTCCCTGCCGCGCAGGTTGGCTGCGTCGCCCTGCAGAGGGCACGGCTTCCACCACACAGTGGGCTCCATGCAGTTGCCTCTCTGGGTTCCAAGCCCACCCTACCCTTTGCCCTCTCCTGGCAGGGGTGGTGATAGCTTCTCACCATTGCTGGGCCCTAGAGATGCACCATCCACCGGTTTCCCTAAACCCGGCCCATGTCCTTGCAAATAGTCTCTTTCTTAACCTTCCTCCATTGCCTAGTTTGAGTGAGCCATCTGTTTCCTGCCAGTACCCTACAGACACAAAACTCCAGATAAGCAGCCTGAAGGATAAATTTGAAAGGAAGGGTGTGGCCGACGCAGCGACACTGCTGGATCTCTGCTGAGGAGCCGTTGCACTGACTCTCCCTCAGTTTCTGCAGGTGTCTGCCATGCCAAATCCTGATAATAAATGATTTTACCACACCTTCTAGCAAGAAGGATGTTATAATAAATTCACTTTTAATTTTTCTATTATAAGAGGTATTTTTTGTCACTTTGAAGGAAATGAGTACACGGTACAAATTACAATTTTATTGTTTTTGTTTTTGTTTTTGAGACAGAATCTCGCTCTATTGCCCGGGCTAAAGTGCCGTGGCGTCAGCCTAGTAGCTCACAGCAACCTCAAACTCCTGGGCTCAAGCGATCCTCCTGCCTCAGCCTCCCATGTAGCTGGGACTACAGGTGTGTGCCACCATATCCAGCTAATGTTTTCTATTTTTTTTTTAGTAGAGATGGGGTTCTGCTCTTGTTCAGACTGGTCTCGAACTCCTGACTTCAAGCGATCCTCCTACCTTGGCCTCCCAGAGTGCTAGGATTACAGGCGCAAGCCGCCGTCCCCCGCTTCAAATTACAATTTTAAGTATGAGAGTTCAATATAAGAAACTATATTCATTTGGTTTATCTTATTCAGAATTTGCTGTACTTCCTAAAACTAAGGATTTATGTATTTCATTAACTCTGGAAAATTCTCAGCCAATATCTCTTGGAGCATCCATTCCCCCACCCCGCCCCTTCTCTCTGGAACTAGCAGTTGTGGTCTATTTGCATCTGTCCTCCTTGTCTCCTAACTTTTTTTTTTTTGTGATTTCTATTTCTTTATTTCTGTGCTTTCTTCTGATCTTTCTGATCAAAAATTCTCTTTCCAGCTCATGTCTATTCAGTTCTCCACTCTGTCCGCGTATAGTTCAAATATATATTGGTAATTCCGGCACCTGTAATTTTCATTCTAGACTTTTTATTTGATTCCTTTTTCACAATGCTTGTCCTCTTTTCATAGTGTCTGTGCTTTTCATTCCTTCTTTTATATTCAAATCATTTTAAATCTACTTATCTCTATCAGACTATTCGATTATCTTCGGTTCTTGTGGGTTGGATCCTGCTGTTAGCTTGGCTGCCGGTTCTTAAGTGTGATGAGTAGACTGTTTCCTTGCATAATTGATAATTTTAACTTTCGAACTCATTTCAGGGAGCTTTATGTGTGGGAATCCTTATGAGGACTTCATTGAGGATGGATCTCCTCAGAGCCATTTCTCCTTGGCTTTCTTGTGGGTTACCCAAGATTATTTTAGGCCAGTAACAAATTTTTCACGTTTATTCTCATCTTGGGTATTTTGGATCCATTCGAGATAAGGCAAATTGAAGCCTCCAAATGCAGCTGGGGTACAGCCTCTGTTACACATTCTCCCTGGATGCTTTTTGCTCCCACCCAGCGCCCAGACCAAGACTGTCGAGCTTCTGTGTCAGCTGCCTGTCCTGGTGGGCAAATTGTTTCTGATCCACCTGTCCTTGAAGTGCTGCAATTTTTGGGGTGTCCTGGCTCTGTGGCTGGCACTCAGTTGCATGTCACATGGGGCCAGCGCCTCTTTTTCTGGTCTCTCTTGGGGGCGAACACCCAGGCCCCTGGATCACTGAAACCAAGGACTCCTGCCTTGCAGGGCAATCGAAGCCTCAGCTTTCGTACATTCTCTGCTTGCTTTCAGATTCCCTTCTGTTGCCAGCTGCTGAGGATTTTCCTTCTTTCTTGCTGGCTCTGCCGTGTATTTAAAAGGATTCTGATTACATTTACTTACTACATCTACATGGCTGTAGCAGAAGGGGGTTTCAGGTTATAGAATCTGCCTCTGTGACAACTGGGAGTCCCCTTTTCATTGTGTATATATCACAAAATATTGGGTTTTGTGTAATGTGTAATATTTTCCACTTTCAGGTAAACTCAGATCCTCTAATGGGTTTAAAATAACTAGATATGTTTCTCAATTACTTCACGTAGTATGTAGACTTAAAGTTCGCTATAATGGGCTTTTCATACTTTTTTTTTCACTATGTTGGCCAGAATTCATATCTTACTTACAAAATATCCCTTTTTCTCATTGTGCTCATGTGGAACAGAAAGAACTAAGATCCCAAAATACTGTCAATGAGGAACAGATTAGGTCCTGGACAGTCTTGTTCTATAACTTGTAACTGGACTATCTGCTCCCCCGAGAGCCCGATGCTCCGTATCAAGGTAATGCAGAAGCCGAATGAGAGGTCGGCAGGCAGCTTGGGAGCATGGGAACAAAGCGAAGGCAATTGGACGCTCCTGGGAGAACAAGCATGGCTTGGCGCAGAGTAGGTGCTCAAGAAGTGTCTCGGGAACTGGATTGAACTGTTCCTACCCCACACTGTCTTGGAGAGCCAGGAGCATCAGATGCAGCCCTTCTTCCTTGAACAGTCCCAGAGAAACACAAATTCTTACAACTTCTTTCCCCCTTTCATATCTTCCCTGTAAACCAAACTCCTTACTCAACGCCCATGACCAGAAGCTACAAACTGGCTTGCAAAGGAGTTTTTAAAAGCTGGAAAATCTAAAACTATTTTAAAATTGGGTAACTTCATCTCTAGGTGCAAAGTTTTAGCCTCGCAGAAAGATTGCAGCATGCCGCAGTTAAAGGCCCACATTCCCCCCGCCGAGGACTGGGGGCAGCTGTCCCTAAGGGGAGAACTTGCTCTCTAGGTCTCCATGGCCCTCCCCACCCCGTATGAACCCACACCTGGCCTGCTTCACACAGGTACACTGCCTGGCACCCACAGGCTGCAGGGTTTGTGCCTCTCCTGTCCCAG
>CAUYSK010092699.1:0-36884 GCA_963575035.1 Avahi laniger | reverse complement strand
CTCAAGCGATCCTACTACCTCAGCCTCCCAAGTAGCTGGGACTACAGGCATGCGCCACCATGCCCGGCTAATTTTTTCTATATATTTTTAGTTGTCCAGCTAATTTCTTTCTATTTTTAGTAGAGACGGGGTCTCGCTCTTATTTTTTCTCAGGCTGGTTTCGAACTCCTGAGCTCAAACGATCCGCTTGCCTCAGCCTCCCAGAGTGCTAGGATTACAGGCGTGAGCCACTGCACCCGGCCTCGAACTGCATTTTAAAACTTAAATTCTTTGAATCATCATCTCCATCCTCCACTTTAATCTGCAAGTGCTCACCGACACAGGATCCCCGGCAACATGGACTTCCTGGGGGACCTGCGGCCTTCTGATTTCAAGATTCTTTTTTAAGCACCAGTGGAGGCAAGAATATCTTCATCTTTCTCTACTGCACCCCTTTTAATAAAAAGATTTGTTCTATAAAATTTGGATTCAGTCAAAAAGGCCGCACTCAAGGATCCAGAAGGCCACATGTGGCCCCAAGGCCGCAGGTCCCCCAGCTAATGTTAATTTTGGTGTCAAACAAAATCTGACCTCTAACCTGTCTGGTTGTTTCCCTTGGATTTCAAGGGGACTGTTTGTTCAGAGCTTGTGTTCTAAACCTATTTGTGATTTTTATCTAAAGTCAGATTGCCATGGTTTCGGCACATTCCGGTTTACTTAGTAAAATTCAGCCCTTGTGAAATTGGCTGCAAATGAAGTACCTAATTCCAATTTTAGGCATAATCTGATTAGTACTTTTCATATTATAATAATGAGCAGTGAATACTCAGCATTATATTAGACCTTTTTTTTTTTTTTGGCTCAGAATTAAAACCAAGCTCTTTCCACTTCGTCATTCTGTACCTTTCCAAAAAAAGATGATGGCTTTGGAGGTATATTGCCACACAAACTCTTATTAACAGGTTGTTGCTTGTTATAATTTACATAAACTAAGTGTGCATCCCTCTGGTATGTATCCCAAAATATCCTACAACTTCGCTGAATTTACAGTAACCAACAAGCATGTTGATTTTTTTTTCCTTTTTGGTATTTTAAGGGTGAAATATGTTACTGTGCTAGCAAACACACCCATGCCATCTGCTGGGTTGGGAGGAAGGCAGTTTCTAAGAACAATTAAGTTTAGTTCTGGGTGTTAAGTTAGAAAGAGTCACAGTCCACCCAGTTGTGAAAAGAAAGAAATACTGTTCATTCTGTTTTCTCTCTCTCTGTGCAACACACACCTCAGTGCCTGCTACCATCTCCCTCATCTCTATCACCGCGTCCCTTCACACCTCCCTTCTCTTTTTCTCTTTCTCTATGGCTCCTGGCTGACCCTAACCATCCTCCAATCTCCACCCTAGGTGCATTCGCAAGAGATGGCCTGGCAGACACCAGTCTCGTGGAAGGGCCCTCCGAGTGATCTGCTGTGGTTATTGGGAGGTGAGTGCTTCCTGGAGAGAGAAGAAAAAGGAAATTAAAGTAAAAGAGGCCATTCAAAAGAGACCGTTTTGAGGGCTCTTACATCCTGGGAGCAATACAGATTGTTCAAAATGAAGTTTAAAAGGGACCGTATTCTAAGTGTGTTAATGGCACAGGACGGTCTTGGTAAGCCATTCTCACTGTGGAATGAACTTATCCCTCTAACATCTGACAAGCTGGAAAAGACTGAATAATGGAATTAAGTCCTTTATCAATAGTTAAATTAGATCTTTAGAGACTGATTACCACAGTGTGCTCTGTATCGTGTTTGATTCCAGAGGTGGGCTCTGCAGAGGTCACGGAGAAAGTCGGCACATGTTGGAATCTTTGCAGGCCCCTGTTCTAAAAAATGGTGTTCCCAAAGTTCCTGTATTCAATCGATATTTCGTGCCATGGGCTGCTCTGTGCATTGGACCAGTGGCTAATAAACTTGTCCTTATCCATAAGCCACTGTATTATGTGACTCTGTCTGGGCCAGGAACCAAGGCGTGCTATGATTTCAGAGACTGGATTCCTATCACCTGGGGAAGAGACATGCTCTGGTGACGTAAGAAAGCGGATAAATCAACCATCACCAAGACCTGCAGACTCCGAAATTAAAGGAGAAAATATGCGTGCAGTTGGTTCAATTGGCACCCATTAAAGCTAATAACTAATCATCCTTGCAAGTTTCTAGCTCAGAATGATCAAATCTGCAAAGAAAACAACATCCGTCCACTTTTACACTCCAGTGGAAGAGGTGGTCCCTCGCGGCAGGGCGGCACAGTCTCGCCATCTGGAGAATAAATCGAGTGTGAAGTACAGTATAGTTTGGGACCACGCTCCGTGGCGGCAGCTCAGCAGTCAGTTCATTAGTTCCAAACTTCCAGGGATTAGAGTGGCATCAATTCTACTGTCGGATAGGATGAGACAGACAGGATACGAGATTCAAGGAGGATTGTGACAACCAAGAGGAGCCCCTTGGGCTTATTTATAAAACTACAAACTATAAACATACCCAAATAAGAACCTTGAATAATAGCATTATCACAGTTTCATAACATCTGAATTATCACCTTTCCCTTCACCTTCCACCCTCCCTCCAAACCTTGAATGTTAACGTATAGTTGTTTTCAGAGGAAACCGCAGATAACCCTGGGTGCAACAGGAGCAAGCTATGCGGCCACCCCGAGATTTGGTAATTAAGAAATAGGAAAGACTTTCTAGACTCCAGGGAGATGCAAAACATTTGTGAGTAAAAAAAGGTACGATTAATATTTTCATCCTCCAAAAGGCAAATAGACATGCCACATATTCAAAAACACTAGTAAATTCTATCTTTTCTGAATTTGTCCATCTCATCTCATTTCAATTTTCTCTAATTTGTAAAATGATGTCACAGGCGTGGAGGGGTCCAAATTTGGAGCAGAAGGTCCCAAGATCAGCATCTCTATTAAAATCTTTTTGAAAATTTCAAGATCGAGTTTGGTTTAAAATAAAAAATGGAGTGAATTGTTCCATTTAAGGATCTCCTTTTTTACATAACTTCTTTTTATACATTTATATTTAAAAAACAGCAGTGCTTTTGACATAAAACACCATCGCTAGTCAATTATATTGGATTTTCTTATAAATGTGTAAAAATTCACCATAATAATGATCACAGAGACTGTTGTAGTGACTGCATTGGGAAAAAAAGCAAATGAATTCTCACTCGTAGTGTGTTTCATTAGGCAAGGTGATAGTGTTGAGGGTTCTATTATTTTTTCCACATGAAAAAGAAGTCTTGGTTTGCCTGTTTTTGAACAAAAGAAACTCTATAACAATATTGAACATACCATGTGTTAACTGACTTAAAATTTCATGTGTTGATTCATCTCACAAACTATTACATGCCAGGCCTCCTGTTTACTCTGAAAGTGTAGGTTTTGGGAGAGCAAAGTTTTTGATGTGTTAACCATGAAAGTTACATTAAAACACAAGTTTATAGTAAAATGCTAAATCGACTTGCATTCAAAAACTAAGACGACTCAGGATGTATATGGGTAGTTTACAATATGTAATTGGTATTTCTGACCTTCAGAGATTTAAATGCAAAAGAGAAAACCAAAAAAACAACATTAAAACACAATAAATCTAGGAAGAGAATTTATTTTGAAGGTCTCTGAACAATTAAAAATATTTTTAAAAGATATTAGGGCAATGGCTTTGAGTCATAGAAGCCTATACGTTTGTCAGAATTCATGGAATGCACACTTTAAATTTGTACATTTCACTGTATAAATTTCACCTTAAAAGCATGAGGAGAACTGTAAACAAATATTGAATTCCAGTCAATTATATGCATGCAGATGTGGTTAAGGGGAAGCGTACTGCTGTCTGCAACTTACTTTGAAATGAATACAAAAACATGAATTGATGGATGGATAGACGGACAGTTGGATGAACAGGCATGCATTAAGGCAGGCAGAGTAAACATTAATGGGAGAATATAGGAGGTTGGTAAATGTGTATCCACCGTACAATCTTTTGACTTTTCTGATGTTTGAAATTTTTGTAATGCAATCTGGGAAAAAATTTTAAGAAAGTTATCTCTAAATTGTTGATAATTTTTGGAGCTGATGAGTATATGGGGGGTCTTTATACTATTCTCTTTTCATTTGTATGTGTTCCAATATTTCCACAATAAAAAGTTAAAAACTAGTGACTTAAACTTCACTTGTTATTTGTGGAAAATAATTTTGAGTAACATCATTTTTAGGTTTGTGATTTTTTTGGTAACAACTTTAATGAGATAAAATTCACATGACATATGATTCACCCATTTAAAGTGTACAATTCAATGGCCTGTTGGCACATCCTTACAGATGTATAACCATCATCATAATCCATTTTAGAATATATTTATCACTCCCAAAAGAAACCCTGTGTTTCTTAGCAGTCACTCCCATTTCCTCCCAACCCTCCCAGCCCTAGAACACCACTAGTCTACTTTCTGCTGGAGATTTGCTTATTCTGGAATTTATAAATGGAACCGTGCAACACGTAGTTTTCTGTGACTAGCTTCTTTCACTTAGGATATTTGAAGATTCATTCACCTTGTAAATATCAATACTTACTTCCTTTTCATTGCCATATAATATTCCACTGTATGGATATATCACATTTTGTTTACTACCAGTTAATGGACATTTGGCTTGTTTCCACTTTTTGGCTTTTATGAGAAATGCTGCTGCGACATCCATGCACAAGTTTTTGTGTGGACATATGTTTTCATATCTCTTGGGTATACACTTAAGAGAAAGTAGAATTCTGAGTCATACAGTAACTATGTGTTTAACCTTTTGAGGAACTGTCCACTGTTTTGCGAAGCAGCTGAGCCAGTTTACGGTTCCACCAGCAGTGCGCGGGTTACACTTGCTCCACGTCCTCATCCACACTGTATCACCATCTGCCTTCTCGATTACGGTCATCCCCATGGGTGTGAAGTGGTCTCTCACTGTGGTTTTGATTTGCATTTCCCTGATGACTAATGATGCTGAGCATCTTTTCGTGTGCTTATTGGCCAGTTTTAGATCTTCTTTGGTGAACTATCTATTCAAATCCTTTGCCCATTTAAAAAAAATTGAAGTAAAATATAACGTAAAATTTTCCATTTTAACCATTCTTAAGTATATAATTCATTGGCATTAATTACTTTTACAATTTGTGCAACCATCACCACTATTTCCAAAATGTTTTAGCATCCCAAACAGAAACTTGATAACATTAAGCAAAAACTCTGTCTTCTCCCCTGCCTGCAGCTTGTGGCAACCTGTAATCTGCTTTCTGTATTTATGAATTTGTCTATTCCAGACATTTCCTATGGGTGAAATCATACAATATTTGTCCTTTGGTTCTGGCTTACTTCACTAAGGATAACAACATTTTAAGTTTCATTCATGTTGTAGCATGTATCCGAACTTCATTCTTTTTCATGGCTGAATAATATTCCATTGTATTCCATTTTGTTTATCTGCACATCTAATGATGGACACTTGAATTGTTTCCACATTGGGGTTATTGCTGCTATGAATATGGCATACTGTTTCTCTTTGAGTCCCTCTTTTCAATTCTTTTGGGTATATATACCTAGGAGTAGACTTGCTGGATCATATGGTAATTCTATGTTTAGTTTTTTGAGCAACTGCCAAACTGTTGTCTACAATGGCTGCACCATTTTACCTTCCCACTAGCAAGGCACCAGGGTTCAGATTTCTCAACATCCTTGAAAACACTTGTTATTTTCTGTTTTATTTATTTATGGTTTTTTTTTTTTTTTTTTTTTTTGAGACAGAGTTTCACTCTGTTGCCCTGGCTAGAGTGCCGTGGCGTCAGCTCACAGCAACCTCGAACTCCTGGGCTCGAGCGATCCTACTGCCTCAGCCTCCCAAGTAGCTGGGACTACAGGCATGCGCCACCATGCCCAGCTAATTTTTTCTATATATATTTTTAGTTGCCCAGCTAATTTCTTTCTATTTTTGGTAGTGACGGGGTCTCACTCTTGCTCAGGCTGGTCTCGAACTCCTGAGCTCAAACAATCCCCCTGCCTCGGCCTCCCAGAGTGCTAGGATTATAGGCGTGAGCCACCGCGCCCAGCCTATGTGCTTGTTTTTGATAACAGCCATCCCGGTGCTTTGAGAGGTGGCATTTCACTGTGGTTTTGTTTTGCATTTCCCTGATGACCAATGATGCTGAGCATCTTTTTGTGTGCTTACTGGCCATCTGTGTATCTTCTTTGCAGAAGTGGCTATTCAAGTCCTTTGTCTACTTTTAAACAGAGTTATTTGTGTTTTTGTTGAGTTTTGAGTTATGAGGGTTCTTTATATATTCTGGATATTACTCCTTATCAGATATATGATTTGCCCATATTTTCTCCCATTCTGTAGTTGTCTTTTCACTTTCTTGATAGTGTCCTATGAAGCACATAAGTTATCATTTCACTAAAGTCCAATTCATCTATTTTTCTCTTTTGTTACTTGTGCTTTTGTGATCATTTTGAGAACATTGTCTAATACAAGGCCACAAGATTTATACTATGTCTTCCTCTAGGAGTTTAAGAATTTTAGCTCTAACATTTAGGTCTTTTATATATTTTGAGTATATATTTTCGTATATGGTATGAGGTAGGGAGGTTTGTGATATTTTATTTTGTATTTTCATTCTTTACTTTTTGACAGAATACAATGAAAATTCCCTAGGAATAGAAAACTCGAGTGGAAGGAAGGGGCTTACTCCCATCCGCCTCATCACCCAGCCTTGCCCTGGCCCCTGACCGGTGCTGGCCAGCACTGGCTTCCCTACTGCCACAGCCTGTCCACCACTGTCCCCCTTCTCTTCTTTGCCCTCTCCCTACATCCTTGGATTTGGTCTGTCTTTGGGGGCCCTGACAGGTATCCCCCCTTGGACTCCAAGGTGCTACAAACCCAAACCCACGGGGCAAGGCGGAGCTAGTGCCGAGAAGATGTCCTGGTAGGCATTGCTACCTGTGCTTTTTACATTTCTGGTTAGTTTTATGACTCAGTGTGGCTCTGAAGGACACTTTGTACACAACTTTTGAAAAAAGATGAATTTATCTACTAAAAGCTTACGTTGCCTTTCTCGATACCCGTAACAACAGCCATGCTCAGATTTGTCTGTAGTTATGTTATCTGCTAGCTCATGGCTCTTCCCACTCTTATTATTTTGTTTTCACAACCTCAGAGGGGCAGCATCATAACTTCTGGTTTCTAGCAGGGTGGCGGAGGCACAGAGAGCCGAGAGGTTGCTCCAGGCAGAACAATTTGGGAGTGGAAGAACCAAGCACTTCAGAAGCTCTCTCCTGAACGGCCCTGGCCACGTCCACATGACAGGAAGGATCCAGAGGAAAACCGAAAACACAATCACTCATCTAGTTGTCTTTTGTATTTAAGGCCAAATACTTGAAAACATTTAAATAATTGAGCAGATGTATCCTTTTCTTTAAGAATGTTTGTGATTCCAAAGAGAAAACTTCCTGAATACCGTGCCCACATTCTGCGTGATGACCCGGGTCTGGTACATTTAAAATGTCTTAACCAGAGGGATTAATCAAATGCTATTCCCCACACCAGGTGCGGGGGACAGGTGTAGGGGCAGGGAAACGAGCTATAAATCACTCCCTGTTGAACTCCTTTGTCATCTAGTTGCGGTGATGAAAGGCCCATAGAAGGAGAAGAGGGTGACAGGTAGAGGCAGTGGAACAGATACCAGGGACCTTGGGATGCAGAGGCAGGAGGCCGCGCTGCAGGCAGAGATGGGCTGGGGGGATTTCAGTCGGTGGGGAGGAGGGGGCAGCACTCAGACAGCAGGAAGAGTGCAGAGGCAGGAGTATTGAGGGAATGAAAGGTGGACAGTCCCCACAAGGGAGGCTAGGTCAGCAGGGTGCTTAAGCCTAGGGTGACAGAAAGGCAACGGGATTCCCAAGGGGCAGGGGCGAGCCCATGATGGAGGAATACGAGGGCGGAGGCTCCATTCCAGTGGGAGGCAAAGGTGATGGTGGGGCTGGCTGGGAATCGCCGCTCACTAGAGAAGTATCTCCTGAGAGGTAGCCCGGAGCCCCTGACTGCATTTGGGGGATCCGCCCCGCTCCCCCACACAAAGTGGAGAAGGTCCCTGCTCAATCCCACCTGTGCAAGAGCTCCTTCCTTTGATGGTGGGAGGGCTTCTAACTAGGAGGCTACTTGATTTCGTCTTTGGAATGGGTGTTTGCACGTGGGTTTCTGATCTGGGGGACTCAGTCAAGTGCACTGAGAGCCCTGGAAACCCCACAGCACAGTGGCCCTCAGGGCCCCCCCCCTCCCCAAGCGCACCTTCTAATTGGTCTTGCTCTGCCCAGCCCGGTGAGGACGGAGAAGGTGGCTCCCTTCCCCGACTGGTACAAAGTACAGCCCTGAGCAAAGCTGCCCTCTCCCTCTCAACTCGCTATATTTATGTTTCCCGACTTCTCCGGGTTAGAGGAGGTAATTAACTGTTTTGGTTTAAAAGCCCTCCTGCTGGGCCGCAGTCTGCGTGGGAGAATAAAAGTAAACAAGCAAAAGGGAACAGTGTCATCAAAGGACCTTGCACCTACCTTTCTTCATTATAAGGATGAAAACGTGCCATTTGCCACAGGTGCCACCGATCACCCATGCAGGGCAGGGTCTGCGGGCCTTTCGCTCTTTTGAATGGTAAATCAAGAGCGATCCGCTCATGCTTTAATGAGGCAGACCTGCCATGGTTTCAGATAGGAGTCAGATGACAGACGTGTCCCCTGCCCCCGGCCTGAGCAGTTTTAGAGTGATGCTCACAACGTATTCTGACTGATGGCTTCCTCTAGTTCTCAAGCCGACCTGAGATACGTTTGCTGAAACCAGATCCAAATTGTCCCCTTAACCTAAATATCAAGAACCAATTTTTTAAAAAGCAAAAGATTTCTTGACTTCTGTGGAGGAAAACACTCGTTTCCCTGGCCATCGCCAAATTTTGGAGGTGAGTCGGGCCTGCGTGTGTCTGAGGCTGCCCTAAGGTGGGTGATGAACGAGCTCGGCTGCGCCCATGTTGCTGCGGGAGATTCCTATCTGTGTGCCAACTGCTTCTACAACACTTCTCCAAGGTGCTGACACAGAGAATCTTGTCTTCATAAGTAGGTGGCTATAAAAGTTTACAGACAGAAGTATAAATGTCTAACGACAAGGCACACACAGCCTTGCAATTAAACACACTGAGCTAACGCTAATTTCAGCTAGCTGCAGGTCCAAGTCTGTGACCTCTCTTCCTGAGGAAGCATCACCCCGTGTGGCAGAAGCAGCATCCCAAACGAAGATGCTTTAGATTCGTAGCATGTTAATTAGTCCTCCCGGCAGCCACGAATGAAGAAGTCAGGTAACACAATAAGCTATGTGTTGGCAGAAATAGAACACAAAGAAATATTTCTTGCAGGTACATGAAACTGGATCATTACTTTCACAAACTACTTTTAAAGTAGGTGAGGCTTTAAAACTAAAAGGAATAAAAAAAAAAGCTCTCCATGCAATATTACCAGTTGGTTCTACCTTTGTATGTTTTTATATCTGTAGCTCAAATATACATTCATGCCTTCATTTTATTTATTTATTTATGTATGTATGTATGTATGACAGAGTCTGGCTCTGTTGCCCTGGCTAGAGTGCCGTGGCGTCAGCCTAGCTCACAGCAACCTCACACTCCTGGGCTCAAGCCATCCTCCTCCCTCAGCCTCCCGAGGAGCTGGGACTACAGGCATGTGCCACCATGCCTGGCTAATCTTTTCTATATGTTTTTTTTTAGTTGTCCAGATAATTTCTTTCTATTTTTAGTAGAGACGGGGTCTTGCTCTTGCTCACGCTAGTCTCGAACTCCTGACCTTGAGCGATCCACCCGCCTCGGCCTCCCAGAGAGCTGGGATTACAGGCGTGAGCTACCGCGCCCGGCCATCATACCCTCATTTTATAGCAGCTAATCATTTATTTTTATTTTATATATTTTTTTTACCAGAGCACCCCCAAGGGGGGGAGCCCCCTCGAGGGGGGAAGCCGAGGGAGTGGGTGCTGAAAATCATTTATTTTTTAGAGGTGTGGTCTCGCTATGTTGCCAGGCTGGAGTACAGTGGCTGTCCACAGGCTGATCATAGTTCTCTGCAGCCTCGAACCCCTAAGCTCAAGCCACCTTCCCGCCTCTGCCTCCCCAGTAGCTGGGACCACAGGTGCAAACCACCGTGGCTGGCCCATTTATTTTTATTTATTTTTGTTTTTGTTTGTTTTGCTTCCTAATTATTTCCCAAAGAAAATCATAACTAAAAAAGGCTTTGTTTCTCTCAGGTGACAAATTAAGGTCAAATATTTATTTTATTTATCCAAATATTTATTTTCCATTCTATTGTCTATTTTTTCTTTCCTTTTTTTTTTTTTTTTTTTTGAGATGGGGTCTCCTTCTGTTGCATAGGCAGGAGTGTGGTGGCATCATTGTAGCTCACTGCAGCCTTGAACTCCTGAGATGTAGTGATCCTCCCACCTCAGCCACCCGAGTAGCTAAGAATACAGGTGTCTACCACCATGTCTGGCTAATTTTTTATTTTTTATAGAGATGAGGTCTTGCTATGTTACCCAGGCTGTTCTCAAACTCCTGGTCTCAAGCGATCCTCCCACCTTGCCCCGCAAAGTGCTGGGATTACAGGTGTGAGCCACAGTGCCTGGCTTCTTTGTCTATTTTATTTTCTTCTAAAATCAACAAGGAAAAGAAAAGAAAACAGAATGTGGAAAAACCGAAGAATGGAGGTGATGATGGCTATCAGGACACTTTATTTTGGGGGATAAAAGGCAGATTGAGATTTGCTTATGAACTGAGGTTTGGTTACAGCAAAGGGCCCTCATCAAAGGTCCGGCCGCATGGGAGGAGGTCTCTCCTTGCAGCGTGTTGCGGTGTGCCACGTACAGCCTCTGCAGACACGCACTGCGGAGACAGCGGCAGAGCCCGTGTCACGTGACGTAGCTCACGAACACCGGGAGCTCCGGATCGTCTATAATTAAATGTTTTTCTCGAGCAATGCTAATACAACAATGCCGTGGCTGGCACCGCACTTGGTTTTCACCACGCTTTCCACCTTTTCCTCTTGCCAGCTCTTCACGTCGACTTTCTCGGCAGCTTCATTCCTTCACTGGTGCCAGGCAGGCGCACTGCGCAACCACTTGGGTTTTCTTCCCTCTTTTTGCGCCCAGTAAATTTTCATAAAGCATTTAACGTGAGAACAAGCAGGTTAATTTACCGTGCTGGTGAGCCAGGCGTCCTGCAACACTGCCATGTTTTGGCTTCTGAGTCAGAGGCCTCGGTCCCAGTGGCGAGGACTCTTGCCAGAGCCTTCTCTGTGCAGACACCAGGTGTGATTTAGCATAACAGATTGTGCGGACGCTCAACGGCTTCTATGAACCGTGCGTCAAAATGAAATTGTCTCCTTCATGCAAGATGAAGATGAAAGTCTCCTGGGCTAGAAGTTCTGCCAGGAAAGGCCTCTGGACACATAGGAAATGGGAAAATCACCCCACCTTGCGACACACGCCTGGTTTCAGGAACATTTAAGTTCTCCTTAACGATGTCAGTACCTTGTTAAAATCCTTTGTCATGCCATGATACTGTTTTCCTCAGACAATAGGTAGGCAATGAAAACTAAGTTGTTTTTTTTTAATATACAAAGAGGATATATAAAAAATGGATTTGGAAATTTTATCCAAATATTTATTTTATCCAGACATATTATCCAATTTTATCCAAATATATTCATTTTATGATTGAATCTGGCCTTTGATGTATTCCTAGTCAATTGCTTGAACCATGCATGAAATCATGACGGTGACACTGAACACTCATGTTCTAGATGTCAGCTCTCGCAGCTATGAGGATGCTGCTTGGGGAAGACTTTCAGGGAAGAAGCCAAGCTTTGTGGTGACGCAGTGTAGATCCCAGAGATGAGAATGGCCCGTTCCTGAAGATGGTAAGATTAGTGAGCCTTGAGAAAAGGGCAGGCCTGAAGCTAAGACACAGGTCAGACCACAGGGAAAGTGACTAAAGTCACAAGAGGACACAGAAGATGATTTCGGAACAAGCTCAGCAAATACAACTGCCAGAATTACCAGCCTTTCTATCCAGACCACTGCCAGGGGCAACTCAACGCGTAGTGATGTCCAGTTAGCTAAGGAGAGGACCAATGGCATCCCAATGGTATAGAAATGCCAATGGCTTTGGAATAAAATTCTTGTCCTCAGATGTTCAAAATCACCTGATGATGATGTAAATGTATACACAGTCCTTTTTAAACTTTTCAAAGGCTTTCAAACTTGCAATCTCATTTGCTCTCACAACAGTTCTAAGGTGTGGACAGTGCAGATTTTATTATCCACATCTGCGTGGAGAACAGAGCAGTTAAGAGACTTCTTTGGAGGCCACATAATTAGTCAGCCATCGAGGTGAGGAAGAACTCATGTGTAGGGCTCCCAATCTTATGTTTTGTCTGCAGAACTCCTGGTACCCTAGAGCATTGATGAGTTACCCAACCGGCTACAATAAACTATTTTTTTCTGCTTAAATTCAGTAGAGTAGATTCTGTGGTTGGCTACCAGGAGCCCTGGCCAATACAGGGATCACATTACACATGCATTCTATCACCTGTCTTTTTTATGCCACAACAGGCAGGTACCGGTACCTCTATGCAGGGCTTGCTCTGCATATCATTTGTAATGACTGCGAGTATTCTATTGCATGGATATGCCACCATCTATCTCAGCAATCCTCTGATGATTAAGATTTAAATTTTCCCTGGTTGTTTGCCATTCATTCATTCATTTCGTTCAAGAGATATTTATTGACTATGCTTTAGGTGCCAGGTACTATTTTCGGTCATGGAGAGAGCAGCTCCCTGCCTAAGGGGAACTTACATTCTAGTCAGGAAAACAGCTAATAAACAAGTAAACCAATAAACAATTGCAGGCTGTGAAAAGACCTATTAAGAGAACAGAATTAAGTAATGGGATAGGAGTGATGGGGGGTGCTTGAGACAGGGTAGCAAAATAGCATCTCTGAGGATGTGACATTTGCCCTGATACCTGAAAGATTATGTAAACAAAGCTGTAACAAGTATCCCAGAACAGTCACCATAGAATCTTGCCTCAACATTCCCTTAGGATAAATCCTAGAAGTGTGAACGCTAGGCCAGATGACCTGCTCGTTAGGCTCCAAAGGAATGGCCATGAAGCTCCAATCTCTCGGCCTCCTCCAAACCGGCTCTGGAGCCAGCAAGTCTTGCCTCAAGTCCCTGCTGTGCCTGATGACTGCCTGTGTAAGAGACAGGACAGTTAATGAACCAGACTGTGCCTCAGTTTCCTCCTCTGCAAGATGAGGACAGTAATAGTGCCTGACACAGGGATTGGTGAGGATTGAAAAGGTTTAACATAAGCAGTTCATAAATGTTAGATTTTTTAAAAAAAGAGACACGCATTTTAACATGCATACTAAAATTGCTTTTTAAAAACGGGCCAATGTACATTTAAACTCCCATTTCCTTGTGCCCACCCACTTGGGGTTGGTTCTGAGCTTATACTAGCTTGGCCCTGCCTTCAGGAGCCCAGTGTCGTCACACCAGGACTGGGGCTGCGGCTCGTAGCTCTTACATCCCCAGTGCCTGGTCCTCTTGGCACTGAGGAGGGTCCCTGAAGGGGCCAGTCTACTCCCACATAATGGGACCTAGCCTGTTCATTGATGGGGTTCAAGACACATCACCCTAAAATGTGGCACCCTGGCACTTGAGAAGTCTCGCCTTCCCCCACCCTTCTCCCCTGAAGCAGGTCATAAAACTTTCACTCCAGAGGTGCCCTCCCTATACCTGAAGGAAAGGGACATCCCTTATCCTTGAAGACACAGAGACCCAAGACGAATGTGAACAAACAGGCCTTGCTAAGTTCCCCCCAGTTTATCACCATGGAATCAGACCCCCTTTGTCTGCTTACACTTCTGCATGATTGTCCACTCTGCATCACACCTGAGCGTAAACACTCAGGTTTCCATTCCTTTGGGTCTTCATTTCTGAAGGCTCCTGTGTTATCATATAAAACTTATATTAAATAAATGTGGGTGCTTTTCTCTTGTTGATCTGTCTTTTGTTACAGGTGCCTCGGTCATGAACCTTAAGATGGGTGAGGAAAAGATATTACTTTTCCTCTCCTATAACATCTAGTCTCAGACCTCTCGTTTTTGTATGAAATCAGATCTTAAATCTCTGCAAAGTCTACTTTCCTCTGGCCACCACAGCCTTCAGGTTGCTGGATTCTTCAGGAATCCTACCTGGATTGCTCTCCATCTCTCAAGAAAAAATCACAAAGAGCAACCTGCTTAATAATGCTTTTGTTCCAACTTAGAAACCTAAACCCCTAAATCCTGAGACAGTGCCTCAGCAGAAATGGAAGGCTATGGGTTGCGGATGGCCATTTACTTACTGCAATCTGAAAGGGTCTATACTACGGTATGAAATGTGACCACATTCCGTTTCTTTCTTTGTCCATCTGCTGCTGTTATTGTTTAAGAGTGAGGAAGATTTTTAAGATGTCAATTTGGGTTGTGTGTAAGCTTATTTCTCAAGCCATATTTAATGTTTTGGCAACAAACACTACCTTGATGCTGTCTAACTAAGAAGGTAACAGGGAACGAGTTTTTCTGCCTTTTTTCAGGTTGTATGCATATGTATTCTCCATTCTTTTTGAATGGAGGTGGCTGTGATTAAGATGGGTCAATTATTTTAATACACAGTGAGTTTAATTTTTTTTTTTTAAAGAAAGGAGAGCAAGGGATAGGGAGGAGAACGAAGACATGAGGACTGCAAGGAAGAGTTCCATGAGGCGACTCTAATCATCTCAAGGTTGTTATTCTTTTTTTGTTATTCTTTTGTTATTCTTTTTTTATTCATGCCCACATCCAATGGTCTGTTTCTCTCTCTCATGCACACACACTCTCCATAGTCTGTCTGTCTCTCTTACACACACCTCCACACACACACAATAGTCTGGTTCTCTCCCCTCCACACACACAGGCACACACATGGAGGAACCATTATTCTCTCCACGTGTGTCAGGTTCTTGCAGCCAAATATGGTGGATTCTTTCTTATATTTTATAAACATGATCAGTAACTTCGGTCCTGAGATAAGAATCGCAGAGAATCAGAGTCTTGGAGTTGGGAGGGGTCTTTGAAGTTACCCACAGAAGCTCTGCCCAGGGCAAGAGTCCCTTCTATCCTCTGGGCAAGCGCGTAAACGTGGCCACTGGACAGACCTTCAGATATCTGAGGATGGTCGCTACATTTCCCCAAGTCTTCCATCTTCTAACACTTCTTATTCTAATAATTGTCTCTCTGAAACTCTCTGACACAGACTCAACATCCTCCCACCTCTGAGTTGCCCTCCTCTGGACGTACCTAGGTTTGGCAATGCCTCCCCTTTTTTTGTGTGTGTGAGACAGGGTTTCACTCTGTTGCCCAGGCTAGAGTGCAGTGGTGCGATCACAGCTCGTTGCAACCTCCAACTCCCAGGCTCGAGATCCTTCTGCCTCAGCGTCCCAAGTACCTAGGACTACAGGCACATACCACTAAACCCAGCTAATTTTTAAAAAATGTTTGTAGAGACAGGGTCTTGCTGTGTTGCCCAGGCTAGTCTTGAACTCCTGGCCTCAAGTGATCCTTCTGCATCGGCCTCCCAAAGTGTTGGGATTACAGGCATGAGCCACCATGTCCAGCCTGGGCGATGCCTTTTCTAAGCCCTAAGCAGGAGTTCCCGCTGTTCCTCTCCCAGATGTTGTACCCTGCCTGTAAGTGTATTACTCCTGGCAGGCTGACTACATGGCTGACCCCATATGGAGATTGGAAAAAGGGTGTAGTTGATTACAATGCTAGACTAACCTTTCATCCACTCAGTATGCTTAACAATATGGCTTTTAGTGTAGTCTTCTTAAATCTAACCATTCTTAATATCAATTGTTCAGTTTCCAAAAGAATTTTAAGAATGTTAAATGTTTGACAATTTAAAGTAAATTTACAGTAATATGGGAAGATTATCATATTTAGCAAAAGTCAGTGTTAGCATTCTTCCAAAGCTAAAAAAAAATACACATATTCAGGATTTTTTTTTTTAGCAAACCATTTTTATCTGCCATGAAAAATATGCCACAGATGGTGGCATCCCTGAAATAAGAATTTGAGGTGTTGGGGGCCTCAATTCCTAAACCTGCAAGATGAACTCTGAGGTTCTTTCTGGCTTGAACATTTAACATTCTCTGCATAACCCTCCTCTGGTCAGTTATATGAAGAGAATCCCCTCCTCCAAATAGTAGAAATCCTCACCTTTGTTACTTCTTTTTGAATATAAATAACATTCCTGGCCTAATACTTCAACTTACTACATATGTATTTGATGGTAGAAAATGCAAAATATCTAATATTTTGACTATTCTTTAGTTTTAAATATAAAAACTTTTAATCTTTGCTACTTTAGATGAAAATATTTTTCAAGTTAGCTGAAACTTAATATTTACCTTTATATCTAATATATAATCATTTATGCGTATTCAAAGAACAGATAATGTCTACCATTTTTAAACTATTAAAGAAGCATTGATGGATAGAAAAGCACTGGGATTTTGAGAACTTAAAAGTAGCTGACGAAGAGGAGGACAAATCAGAAATATCAAGTAAAAAATAATATTTGTAATTTAACAAATATAGTTCTCATTTATGGCTAAGAAGCTGTGTAATATACCTTTTTTTTTTTTTTTTTTTTTTTTGAGACAAATTCTCACTGTGTTGCCCGGGGCGAGTGTCCTGACGTCAGCTTAGCTCACAGCAACCTCAAACTCCTGGGCTCAAGCGATCCTCCTGCCTCAGCCTCCCGAGTAGCTGGGACTACAGGCATGTGCCAACATGCCTGGCTGATTTTTTCTATATATTTTTAGTTGTCCAATTAGTTTCTTTTTATTTTTAGTAGAGACGGGGTCTCGCTCTTGCTCAGGCTGGTCTCAAACTCCTGAGCTCAAACAATCCGCCCGCCTCGGCCTCCCAGAGTGCTAGGATTACAGGCGTGAGCCACTGCGCCCGGCCCAATATACCTTTTTTGATAGATAGCAATTTTGTCTTTGCTCTTCCTGGGGATATTTGGTTTACCTGATTTGATGGGTTTGGGTGCCACTTGGACGTGGGCGTTTTGAAAGGCTCCCCTTGTGACTCTGACGGACAGCAAGGGTTGAGGACTGTCCAACAGGCGCGTGAGTAAGTGTCCTTCCTGCTGCACAGCAGCACCCCTGGCTCAGGGGAAGAAAGGCCCGCTTCGGAAGAGGAACCCAGCAGCCTCTTGAGCACTCGCCATAAATCCTCAAATAGCATTTTCACATCACATAAATCTTCACAAGTTAAATCTGTTCTACTATGTGACATTTCTATTTATGACACTATCGTTGAATATTGTTGCTGAAGCCACTTGCAATCGTGGTAAGTTCTGCTCCTGGTTGGCAACTTATACCCTGACCTTTATTTTCCTGTTCCCACCTGTGCACCAAAGGTGAAGGGAAGAATCGTGAGAGTTGAGCAGGAAGAGAATGATATGCATCAGCATGGGAGACCATGAGGCCAACTCCTCATTTTACAGCTAAGCAAATTAAGAACTGCAGAAATGAAATAATCTCCCCAGCACCAATAATTAAAGACTTTAATTATTTAAATGGCACTGTTTTCTGATTATAAAAAGAATATATACTCTTTATAGAAAAAATTTAAAAATAGTGAAATGCATATATGCATTTAACAGAGACCTGTAACCCGCTGCACCATTGCACCATGGCATCACCACCTGGAGCACGGAAGCCGGCCACACATGACCCAGGCCATCACTCCTAAGTCCCGACCACCTGCTTCCTTTGTCTTCTTACTCAATTGTCACTCAACACTGGCTGAGTCCCTTCTTCATGCACCTCCATTTGGCTTAGGCTTGTTTTTTCCTGGCCCAACCTCCTACCTTACTGCACTGTAGCTTCTGGAATGTTACAAATTCCCTTACATTAGCAACCATTCCCTGGAAAACCAACCACTTGGCTTTGCCCCACTGACTCTGTCTCACCACTCTCTTGAAGGGAAGGAAAGCCTCACTCTCATCTACTCCACAGTTCCCCACCACCCTTGTCCAGCAAACACTCCCCCTGCCACGGGGATCCATGCCGTCCAATTGTGTCACCCTTTCAAATCTCCACCGCACTCGTAAATGGAAGCTTCTACATATGGCTCCAAGTGAAATCCCCTCTCATGATGCTGGGAGTTCTCCGACACCCACCCTGATGACTTAGTCACATTTTGGTCTCACCTTTCTCAAAATTGCCTCCTCCCTAATTCTCAATTCCCAAAACTCTCCTATCTGATGACAGTTCCTCACCTGCCCCCTGTCCTTGTCCTCTGGTTTGCCTTCACATGTCTTTGAGTCCTGGCCCCCAGGCGGTCAGCTCACTCTCAGGTTTTTTTTGCCAGTCTACCACCTGCACTTCATGGTTAACTGTTCCCAGTGACATCTTCACAAGCACCCTCAAGTCTTGTCCCCTTTAATTCTCTTTTACTCTCTGGGTCTAGGGTTTGGTTTGCTGGGGGAAAAAGTGCCTTCCTCATTCACTCATTTGGTCAACTACTCAACTATATTAGGTACTGTACTAGGTCCTGGGGATATAAAAATGCACCCTTCTTGCAGTGAACAGAAATGCAACACAGGGTGATGTACATATAGCAGCAGAGACCTCACATGGTGGTTGCACAGAGGCGTGGCAGAGATTGTCGACAGCCCCAGCACCCACTCTCCCTGCTCCGTTGAGTTTTAGCTGGGCATGTGGTCTACCCTTGAGGTCTGCATGTCCCAGCCCACTTGTAGCTAGCATAAGGATGGAACAGAACTGGTACAGGCAATGTGTAATCCCTTACAAGGAAGCCACCTGCCCTCTGCTCTCTCTTCCTCTGTCTCACAGGCTGGAACTCAAACAAGGTAAGGCAAGCCGGTTTCAGCCATGCAGATATGGATGTCAGAGCAATGAGGGAGAAGCAACATGAGTCTCTGGATGTTCTGGAGAAGGAGCACTTCCCAGCTGCCTCAGACCACCCACCCACCTCCAGACTGTGGGGTGAGAGAGAAATAAACTTCATTTGGTTTGAGCTACTGCAGCTTTGGGTCTTTTTGCTGGAGCACCTTAAGCCGTACACTGACACAAAGGGAGAGACTAAGCAAGCGCACACGGCGGGTGGGACGGGGCGAGGGTGAGAACAGAGGGTGCAGCAGGGGTGAGGAGAGTGCCTGGAAAGATGTCACAGTAGAAAGGCAGGCTCTCAGCCTGGGCATTGCTTGGTGATCTTTTTACTGATCTGGGAAATTTCTCTTTCTCATTCCTTTGTGTGTATGTTAGGAGGTGGGAGGCATGTTCCAACCATGGAGGGAAGTACAACAGGTGGAATTTTGGGGTGTGTGTAGATGATTGGTTCAGTTTAGATGTGTTTGTTTAGGGTCTCAATAAATAACATCTCTTGACTATCAAAATTCTCAACTAATTAACAACACAACAAAGAGTCAGCAAGAAGAGCCTCAGAATGTCTCCTTCATTTCTGATAAAAGCTGGGTTGAGTGAAAGAGCCATACTGGTTTTTTAATACTGAGCCCTGGAGTTAGCCTGACTTACCCATCTGGCTGCACAGGACTGACGCAGCACCTGTCCCCAGAGAGGTGTCCCTGGGGAGCGGGGACCTTGAGGAAGGAGAAAGGAGGTGGCAGAGATGCACCCACCAGGATTGCCACTGAGTGCGTCACCCTGGCTCAGAGGAGATGTGAGGGGCGTGGGGAGGAGCTCCCTCCTGAGGGCCACACTTCAGGAATGGGGAATGAGCGCGCGTTCCCTGCAATGATGACTTTGAGGCTCCCGTGGGCCACCTGGGAAAGCCTGCTGGGTCTGTCTCTCTGTCCTAAGCCCTCAGATGGGTCAGAACTGAATCATCTATTCTGGAATGGGACATACTCTCATGACCTCCCAGGCTGTGGGCTCATCAGGAGTCCTGGCATAGCCACCCACTCTGTGAGACGGGGTTACCTCCCAGGCTCTCCTGTTTTCTGCGGAGACGGCAGCCCCAGCAAGGATCAGCCTATTTCCTCCCAAGGCTCTTGGAGCACCTTACGCTGCATGAGCTAGACACTGGCCAGAAGCTTTCCCGCTGCAGGACTCTCTGGCTTGATTCTGCCTCCCACTGCACACTCAGCCACACCCACCCCGCTTCCCAGGCATCGCTCCTCCCAAGGAGGCAGGGCTTGAAGCGCCCACCTGTCTCATAACAAGCAGCAGGACGGCCCTTTCTTGCTGCACACCTGCCTGATGCTCAGGGGCTCTGGCAGTGCCAGATACCTACATGCTCGGGGATGATTTTTGTCTGCATGTGTTGGGGGAGTTGATTACAGGACTCGCTGGTGACTCTAATGACTTATTCATTTATTAACTCATTCATTCATTCACTCGTTTTTAATTTGTTCTTCCCGTAAATTGGGGGAAAATGGGTTTACCACTTTCTATGCCATTATGTAGCTATGGCAGCAACTCAAAGATTCTAACCTAATGGAACATTCAGGCCTTATTTAATCCCTATTTCCCTCTAAACAATAAGAGCTGGTGGAATAAAAAAATATTAACTACTTAATGAAATAATATATGACAATATTTCAAGATCTGTTAAATTTTCCATTAACATGTAAGGGGTATATTCATAGATTCTTTGGGGTTTTTTCCCTTTTCTTTTTTCTTTCCTACCCTTCCTACCTCCTTTTCTTTCTTTTCTTTTTTAAACATATTTGATATGACTTATCCCAAATTCAGTTATCCTCCATGAGTAGTCACATGGTGCCATTATTGACAATTTGCTCCCACGCTATGACACCAGAAACCAAAGGTTATCGGGTCACCCCAGCTCCTAATTCTGACTGTGGCAGGTAACAAATGTGTGAACACACGTCTACAGGTTCCAGGGATAAATCCTTCAGTTCCACTGAAAGATGACTTCAGAGTTAAAGAAGTCTCAGTGTTTACATAAATCTGAACACACTGGCTCAACCCCACCCCCATCTAAGTGTGTATTCTCTAGATATTTACCACTGTTGGTCCTTATCACCATCTATGGACGTGACCCATCTATATGTTGGTTTCTCCTACCTAACCAGCATATTGTAGGTATTTAATAAATGTCCGTTGTATCAAACTGAATAATAAGAAAAAGAGGTAGAAGCAAGGCAACAGTGGGGTCTAAAATGTGTTCTTCCAAGAGATCATTTAAAGATGTGGACAGAGAAACAAGTGGTTCAACTCAGTGGTCCTGCACCACAGAAATGCAGAACTGCCAAGAAGAATCAAAACCAGTACAAGGTAACTGCTTTCATAGCTTTCCTAATGGGAGTCAATCATCAAAGCAAAGTTGCTCAGCTGCTAGAACTGGATTGTGAAAAATAAACAAGAAAACAATGTGCTGTTATTTAAAAATCACTCACTTGGAAATAAATAAATCCAATATTGCTACAAACAATGTAAGCTGTTCATCCTTGATTGTAAGCTAGTAAATTGATTAACATCATATTCTAAAATTAAAATGAAGTCTATGTTGGAAAACAGTTATCAAAAGATGTGTTGTAACAGAGCTCTGAGAACAGGCCAACAAATTCTGGCCAAAAGACCAGTCAACTGTTTGATAAATGTATAATAAAATAGCAGAATTTTATTGATACTATGGCTCTATGAAATTGAAAAATCCCAAAATGGACAGATTAAGAGTATGGATCTGGAACATAAAATGGTTACAAAACAAAGCCAGGGATGGAGGAATACCAAAATGAAGCCATTTTCTCTGAAAGCGGAGTCTTTCCTTCTACCAAAAAAACTTAATGGTGGTTCACTCAGAGGTTTATATTTATTGACAGCTATTATGTGAGTAAAAAAAAAAAACTTGCTGCAAAAGAGATCTAATATTCCTATTTAATATTACTTCTGTTTTAAGTTAGAATTCTTTCATTTTTATTAGTAGTAAGACCAACCATGATGTTAATAGGAAAAGAGCTATTGGAGCTCCTGATTAATGACAGCCATTAACGATAATTCAACCGTGGTGTATTAGCTTCCGAGCGCTGCTGTAACAAATTACCACAAACTTGACTGCTTAAAACAACATAAATTTACTCTCTCACAGTTCTGGAGCCCAGAACTTCAAAATCAAGGTTTCTGCAGGGCTACGGTCCCTCTCTAGAGAATCCTCCCTTGCCTCCTCCAGCTTCTGCTGGCTGCCAGCAGTCCTGTGGCTTCATCACTCCAACCTGGGCCTCTGTCTTCATGTGCCTTTCTCTCCTATGTCTGTCTTCTCTGTGTGTCTTTGATGTCTCTTACAAGGACACTTGTCATTGGATTTAGGGCACACCTGGATAATCCATGATGATCTTATCTTGAGATCCTTAACTACATCTGCAAAGACCATTTTTCCAAATAAGGTCACATTCACAGGTTCCAGGGATCAGGACATAGATGTATCTTTTGGAAGCCACCATTTAGTCCACCACAGGAAGCATATTCCATGGATAGTGGAATGAATGAATGAATGAATGGTGCTTAAAAGAGCTATTAGAAAACATCTCTCCATCTCTCCGTCTCCTCCCTACCTCTGTTTAGAGGAACAGTGCCTAGACTATTTGAGGTCTTTGGCAAGATCTCTAAGGGTGTCACTGTGTCCTAGGAGACAAGGCTTGGGACTGTCAGAGACTCACAGACCTTAAAGGTGACTTGGGGCAACCCTAACCTCACAAATGACTCTCCTCTGCTACATTCCTGGCCCAAGTGGCACCCGCAACTGCTTGAATGCCTCCTAGTTCATCATTTAGTTCTTGGCTAGCTCTAAATACTCCATCACATGCCATAGTGTTGCCTGGAGCCACAGTCGGCCTCCCCATTCTTTCTGTGCACCAGCACCTGTCCTTTCCCACCTTGCTGTTCATCTCTCCTGGGAGACCACCTCCCAAGGGGAAGGGGAAGGTGACACTTCTGAACCACTGTCTTCAGAATGTGTGCTTGGCATAATTCTTTCCACCAAGAATGCTGGCTCTTCTACTTAAGTCTAGTAGATACCTTTCATCATCCAGAGAATGCATCTTTAGATGGTTGGCTAAGGTACATAATCACAGAATCAGAACATTTTAGGGATGAAGAAAGCTCCATAATTATCTAGTCATTTTAAAAACAAGGAGGCAAACATCCTAGAGAGATCAAAAAACAACTGAAGGTCACTCTGACACTGACACTGGGTACAGAGCCAGGACTGAAGCCCATCCAAGCACTTGTTCACTACATCACACGTGATACAGAATGTGACACAAAGCTTGTTC
This sequence comes from Avahi laniger, assembly GCA_963575035.1. Taxonomy (NCBI): domain Eukaryota; kingdom Metazoa; phylum Chordata; class Mammalia; order Primates; family Indriidae; genus Avahi; species Avahi laniger. Next base: position 13,408 of record CAUYSK010092699.1, on the reverse strand, counting down.
CTTTGTGAATTATGCTTGGCATGTTGGCCTTCTTGGTGCCACGTAGTGACATCATCAGCCCAATGAATATATTCAATGATATTTACTGAGTGTGTGCTATGGGCAGACAAGCTCTCTGCTCTCACAGAGCTTGCACACTCAAGTGAATGATTAAACACTATCTAAAAGGCTGCAAGGCTCTGATCAGCTCTCACGTTTGGTAGCTGATTGAGACTAAGGTCAGTGTGTTCAGCTCTTAATTCTTCACTCTATCCTTAGAGGAAAGGTAAAGTAACTGGAACTACTGTGCTCACTTTAAAGGCTCATAGAAGTGTCCAATGTCATCATTTGAGTCAAATGCACCTACTGGTCTAGAAAATAAGTGTCCTCACTTCCTTTCTAGTGCTCAACTCTAAGATTAAGCAGGAACCCAAGATCAACGACAACAACAACAACGACAAAGCTGTTTCTATTAAAACTCATCATTATCCATAAAATAAGATATATATCTCTTGAGAAGAGTAAAGCCACCAACTAACTACTCATAAATGAGAAAGGCATTTTCTGGTTGACACAGTGAGAAAAAAAGACCCAGATGGCAGATCCTTTTGGCATAGACTTCTCTGCTCCGGCTGTCCAACATGTTTCTTCACTGCGTTCATTCTTCTTGCATCAGAACTACCTTGGCAGTTTGCTTATTTCCAAGAAAGACAAAAACAGGTTTTCGTCGGTAAGATTCCAACCTTCCTCCTTTGATGTTCAGGTGGCCTATGCACTAGAGGTGGCAACAAAAATGACCCAGATCCTTTGGTAAAAAATCTCAAAGCTCTGTCTCATGAAAGATTCAACATAATCCCTTTCTCCTGAAAAAGGAAAAGGGACTAGACTTTTGGGGGCATGTTACCTGGGCCAAACCTGATGCCTGGTGTAGATTCAGAATTTATTTTAAAACAGGTTTTGGCACATAGGATAGAGCATGTTGCATTACTGCTGGCTTCAGTGTAAGTCCCGTGGGCTCACGGCCCTGTCTTCTTTCATGAGGAATCCCTGCCAATCTAGGATCTGTGAACTGCTTCTGCCAGCCAATCTCTAATTTAGCATATGTACAAAGCCAATTTTTGGACACCATGATGGAGCCTGGCACCTCTGCAGCCCTCTATATTTGCAATACGCACAGTGAAATAAGTAACTGGCAAGATTAAAAAAAATATGACATGAAAAGGCTTTCTAAATTCACAGATAAATCGTCTATGTATTATATATGTGTATGTGTCTCCCTTCTGCTTTTCCAACATAAACTTACCCCATGCCTTTCCTTGTAGTTATTTCATTTAGATTTTCAATCTGGGATGCACTTAGCAATAGCCAACACTGACAAAGATAAAACCCTGCTCCCCACTGAGAACATCTGATTTTTAAAACGTAGAAATGCTGCTCTTTACAAAATAGGACATTTCCCTTTTAATTAGCTTCAAAATACACCCAAATAATTTGCAACTAGGAAATGATACCATTTTAGAGTACTTAAAAATAATTCCCATGCATGCAAAACCAATTGTGATGAGAAGCCCAGGCTAGTGAAACCTTCAGTTTTGAGATAAATTGAGCTGTTTCTGTGGGGACAGCTGTCACTACCATGAGAAAATTTCCTTAACCCGCAGGCTTTTATCATTGTCTTCACTCAGAAAACCCTTGTTTAAGGTGTGTTTGTTGAAATATTTGGGAACAATTGCTAATTGAGTCTCTAGTGTGCTCATCTGTCTCAGCTGAAAATGTGGATCTTCCTGTCTCCCTCCCTTCTATAGATTTTTTTGTCAATCATCTCATTTTCAAACAAGAATAGGTAGCCACAAAAGCTCTATGGTGTTATTTCAAGCTATCTTTGAAAATAAATACATATACTGTGTTTAGCCACCCTGCAATCTGAGTCCCCAGAGGGGCAGCCATCAGGCGGGCATTTTGACTTTTCCCTGTACACAAATAAAACACAATCTCCGCATAAAAGGGAGGAGGAGACTATGCAATTTTCTGATGTATGTTTCTTCCAACACATGGATTGGTGACGATGGCCAACTTGTCGGCTATTTTGGTGAGATGTCTGCTCCCGTGCCCAGGTGAGCCATGGCTGATGGGTATGCTAGCATGGGCTGAATGAACCCTCCCAAACCATACTCGATCCTCACATACTATGGCTTCTGGTGGTAGAAAGCACGAGTCTGTGCCTCGCATATATAAATATAAATATTTCAGGAGCTTGGCTGCTGGCAAGCTTTGCACGGCATGCAGAAGCCAGGCTTGATTGCCCTGCCCTGGTGTGGGGCTCCCCAGGTGGCAGGGGCTGACAGCGGGCAGTGCGGTTGGTAGGGGGTGGCCGTGAGTGCCTCCAGTCATTCTGAGTAGCCCCTGGGCTGATTAGTGACAAGGGCTGACAGGCTCCTGAGGGGAGGTCCTGTCCAGTTTCTTTCTGCAGCAGGGATGATGGGCCAGGCATGGGGTCCTGAGGCAGAGACTGGGGACTTTTTTGTGCGACTGTGACTACATTCCTCATCAACAAGGCCATGCTCATGGTCTCTTTGGAGGCCGTTGACTCGCTGGAGGATTACCATTAAGGGACGTCTGCTCAGTGGCGCCAGGTCCTTTCCCCACCCCTCAGGGGCTCCGCCCAAGCCAGACAGAAGGGCAGGGCACTAGCTCTGGGAATTAGAGATGGGAATCGATATGTGTATACGGAACGCAGTCACGGACAATTGAAAAGGCTCACACGTAACCCCGCTGGGAACTGCTTCAAACTGAAGTCTGTGGCAAATGACTCACGGAACCCAGGCCCTGACTGGTGAGGCTCGGAGTATTTGTAACTCAGAGTTAAAGGGACTAGAATGTACAGAAAGGATTCCAGGACTGGCCCTGAAAATAAAAATAACTACTTAAACGGGGAGAAATTCTTGGAACCTGGAATTATGAGATAACAACTTTTTCAAGTTGAATGTCGAAGGAAGGACGTCACTGAAACAAAGCTTCCGACCTGAGTTTTGCTGCCTGGACGCCCTAGACGACCGCCAGCTCGCTGAGGTACTAAGGTTCCTTATTGACGGGCATGTGTTGGAACAGGGAGACCACCAGAGGGAACAAACAGAGACTGTGCAGTTCTGAGAACCAAGACAGATAATGGGATTAGAATGCTGATGTTTTAAACTCCTGGTTTCTGATGAGGTAAAACTGATAAAGATTTTTAAAAAGATAAAATACATACTTCAGTTTTATCAAAGTTTAGTCAATTTCAAGAAGATCAGAGTTGGATTATAATTTGGGATTCAATTACATGATTTGCTGTTCCAGTAATACAGTTGATTTTCCTAGTGGAAAGAAAATTTTGGACTCTAGACTGCTAAGAGCTGGGTTATAACAGTCAAAGAAAAGGTAATCTCTGGATAAAGAGCAGCTACATCATTCGGGGCCGTCCAGAGAAATAGTACCAGGAAGAGATACATAAACAGACAGACAGATTTATCTTAAGAAATTGGTCATGAGATTGTGGACTAACAAGTCTAAAATCTGCAGGGCAAGCCGGCAGGCTGGAAATTCAGGCAGGAGTTGATGTTATTGTGCTGAGGCAGAATTTCTTTTCCAGGAAACCCCAGTTTTGCTTGTACAGCCTTCAACTGATTGGAGGGAGTACATTCACGTTATGGGGGGCCATCCCCCATCAGTAAATCAACCAACTGTAGTGTTAACCACACCTACAAAAATATCTTCCCAGCAACATCTAGATTAGCGTTTGATTAAATAACTAGCCAAGTGACACATAAAATTGACCAACACACTAGCTTTCTTCCAAACTGTGAAAAAATAATAAAGGTCTCCGATCTATGAAGAGTCCAGCCTTCTCCCTTTCGGAAAGATCTTGCAAGCCACTACCCATCACGAGAGTCATGATACACTGGTGAGCAGCAGCCCTTTGTCCACTGGCATGGGGCTGCAAACCCTCCACCTGGTGTAGATGGCAGGCAGAAAGGGGGCTGGTAAACAAGCCAAAACGGGCAGGAAGACCCACCTATTTTCTGATTTCCATTCGGGTTCTACCAGTGTTTCTGCGGCACTTACTCTAACCACAGCCCACTTAGAAATTGCTGTCTGTGCAACCCACCTGACCAGTCCCTGGCACATGCTCTCCCTCACCAGTGTTCTCCAATATTCACTGAGCGTGCCTTTGAGCATGATGTGCTCTCAGCGTGTGGGTGAGCCTCATGACACAAGATTACGAGCGTATTATGCTGGGCCAACAAGTCATGGTGTTCTCATCCCAGAGAAACATAAGCTTCCTTCCCCACTAATTATATTCCAAATATTTCCTTTCATAATCTTTATATGAATAAATACTTCAAACAACAAATCATCTCTCATATAAAAGAAGACTAAACCAAAGGGGAAAAAACTTGGAACAAAAATGTATCATTTGGATTCCTACAAGCTCAGCTAAGAAGAAGGAACATTTACATGATACCTTAACATTTATTACAAAGTGCTTTCCCAGGCACTTACTTTATTTTAATCCTTGCAGCAACCCTGGGAAGTAGTTGGTATTATCTCCATTTTACAGACGACGGCACTAAGGCTCAGAGGGGTTAACAGAATTTTCTGATGTCGCACAGCCATTGGACTGCTGAGCAGGGACTGGAACTATGATCTGTCCCCAGCTTCTTGCTGCCCAGACTCCTCCCAAGCTTGTTGCAGGTGACCAGCTCAACCTCTCAAACCTTAATTTATGAAGCTATGTAATCGTGGCCAGAATCTGCCTGTCCGATAAGCCACGAAGCAACTATCAGCTTACGGAAACCCGTTGTTGAAGGTAGTTCCCACAGATGGGCAGGTAGCTTTCTTCTCTGTGTGTCTGTCTTGGGTGCAGAGAGCTCTATTGGAAATCAGTGGGAGGCCTCTGCCCAATAAAGAGCGGGGGCGGCGGGCGAGAAGCAGGATGTGAATCTCTTCCATAAAGTGAAAACTTACATCCTAACAAATAATTAGGAAAAAATTCAAGGTTGTTTCCTCAGCTGATCATCACCAGCAGAGCCAACTTTGGATTAAACACTTCTGCTCAGTGGTTTTGACATTCTCAGTCAGGCATATCTTGATGAAATTAGAGATGCAGAAAATATTTTTTGATGGAGTGTGGGGACAAAACAGCTAGAAGGCAAGCCAATTCCATGCACAAACTTGTGCAGACCGAGATAAAGAGGAAAAGAGAAAGCAAGACGACGAGGGGCGTGTGCTCCTGTGGGAGTGCGTGTGTGCGTGGTGGGGGAAGTGTGTGTGTGCATAAATGAGAAAAATGAAAGAAAAGGGCAGAAGAGGAAAGGCAGGGCTGGGGTGATACTAATTAATTAGACTTTAACATCTTGGCAACAAGAGGTGTGTTTATAAACAACCTTCATAAAACGTACCTTTCCAACTACTAACTGTTTTATTTGCCAGAAATAGTCTCTTCTCTAATTATTCTGCACTTGTTTCAATCCAAAAGTGGGGAGAAAAACACGAATAATAACCATTTTTATGCTATAACATATATCTCTGCACAGAGGTTAATATTTCCCATGCTCAACTAATGAAGTGAGGCCAATTCAAACCAAATCACAAAAGGATTAGGTGGGGGGACTATTGGTCAGAAAGCTTTCAACCCAGTAGAAAAGAAAAGTTAGACCAAAGATTTAAGAAATAATAGAATCCTAGCCATTCTGGAATTTCTCAGGAGCATGCTTATGGCAAGCCACTAGCAATCCAACTAGTTTTTCCCTTGGGATTTAAGTCCAGAAAAGTCTGATTGGTGAGGATAGGATAAATATTTTTGCAGATGTGTCAAATCTTTGTTAAAAAATTATTTCTCATATATCCTTTCTGAGGAAGTGATTAGAGGATGTACTCCACTAAAATGAGGGAATAAACCAAGAAAGAAAAAGACATGAGGTCCAATAAACAAAAGATCCAACTGAGAAACTGGGCCAAAGGACTTCCCAGGAGGACAGGAAGGGAAACTACCAGATAACAATTTAGTGGGCAACCAGCTCAGGTTGGAGCAGTAAATGACACCTTGAGGGAAAAAAATTAGACCTTATAGATTACTTGATGCATTTAAAGACATTTTGAAGCTCTGTTGGAGAGTTTGGAATGGAATTGGTGATAGATACATAGAAATAAAGTAAATTCAATAGGTGAATAGATAAGCAAACTGGAACATCCAGGCAATGGAATATTATTCAGAAATAAAAAGAAATGAGCTATCAAGCCACAAAAAGACATGGAAGAACCTTACATGCACATTGCTAAGTGAAAAAAGCCAGCCTAAAAATGCTACATACTGTATGATTCCAACTATATGACATTTTGGAAAAGGCAAACTATAAAGATCAGTAGTTGCCAGGGGCTCACTGGGAGCAGGGTGAACAGGTGGAACAGAGGGGTATTTCTAGGGTAATGGAACTATCCTGTATGATACTGCAGTGATGGATACATGGCAGTATGCATTTGTTAAAACTCATAAACTGTACAACACAGTGTGAATCCTGATGTAAACTATGGACTGAGTTAATAAAAATTTTTTTAAAGAAATAAATAAATTCAGGCTAATTATTAACTTCAGGAAAAACAGAAAAAATAATTATATAAATCATACGGCTTATTGTGAACATATTTACATAGTCATGTTACATAAACACTGAATATTGATATAATCCTAAAATATATTGGAAGGATGAGGGTCAGGGAGAAGGGCAAGAGACTTCAATCTTCATCTCACATAGAAGGAAGTCAACAGATAATACATTTAAAAATCAAGAAATAACAGTATAACCACACTACCTAGAAACACGGAGGTAAACAGCAAGAAAGTTAAAGTAGTTAAAAGTAGTTTCTTCTAGGGAGTAAGATGTGAGGAGGAGCAAGGAAGGCTATAACAGAGAGAAGTCCCCTAGAACAGCTAGGTTTCCCCAATTCCTCATCACTCTGGGGCACAGTCGTTTGGTGCGCAGAGCATCATATTAATAAGGTCAGAGCTGTGATCGCTCTCTCTTCACATGCACTGTACCTTACTCCTCGTCTCACTGAAAACGTGTCCCATTTGTCTAAGCGGAGATGGGGCTGGAGCACGTGGAGGGATCAGCACAAGTCTGTGGCCACCACCGAAGAAATGGCCAGACTTACTCAAGTCCTCTGGGATGACCTGTGGTTGTGTTGTGGTTGGCCCTGCTGGGCATGGCTCGCTCCAGTCACCACACCTTCCTTCTGCACCATGTCCTTGACTCCTTTCATGACTCTGATCCTACCCCAGTTTCCAGCCTGCCAGCTACCAGTCCTGCTGCTCTGCTCTCCTTTTTTTCATCTTCACCTACCCATGTGGACTTGGTGTGACTACTGTATTAGTTATGTATTGCTGTGCCACAAACCACCCCAAAACTTAGTGGCTTAGAACCATGACCATTTTATTTTATCATGATTCTGCGGGTCAGAATTCATGCTGGCTCGTCTCCATGGTTCTCTTGCTGGTCTCACCAGGGGTAACTGATGTGGGCACAGTTACCTGGAGGCATGGCTAGGGCTGGATGACCTGAGACAGCCCCACTCACCTGTGGGAATGTTGGCGCAGGCTGTCATTACAGCCCTGTGTCTCTAATAGGAGAGCCTGGGGTCCTTCATGAGGGCGCAGAGATCCAGATGTGGAAGCCCTCATGTGTTTCATTGGCCAAGGCAAGTCACAAGGCCTAGCAGGAAGGGACTACACAAGCGTGTTGGATATGGGAGGCATGACTCACTGGGGTTTACCACTGATCCTTTCCTGGTTATGCTCTGGGTTCCTGCTTGATTGCTGGCCAGCAGTCCTCAAACGGCGGACCGGACGGCTCTCCAGGAAATGGATGTGCTGTTTTGTTCCCAAGTAGAATGTAAGCTCACTGGGGATTTATTTTTCGCTCCTTTATTGCCCATGCAAAAAGGAAAACAAAGGCAATGTGCCTTTTATGAAGGGAACCAGGTCCTGTGGAGTCTGGACTCAATACCACTCGGCCAGGCCAGAGCTGGGGAGGTGGAAGAGGGGCTTCAACCACATACATGCAATGCCAAAATTTCTTGGCTATGCCCTTCACAGAGAGCAAGAAGCCTGGTTTTCCACAAAAAAAAAAGAGACAGAAAAGAAAATTAAAGACATACTTACCCAATAATAGCAGCAATTTTGGATAAATTATGATATATCTGTTTATTTATTTATTCACAAAATAATGTGAACCAAACCAACTAAATGCCAGGCACCATGTTAGGTGCTACACATACAAAACAGAATACAGTATAGTTCCTGACCTTAAGATGCTCAGAGCCAAGTAAGGGATACAGATAAATATATTTAGGGATACCTCTAAATATCCAAAATCTAATCCATGCCTGAAAATGCCCAGATAGCAAGTCTTTGGATAGTGAGAGCCCTATATTTCATTATTATAAATGGAACTAATGGTATTGTGTTCCCAGCCTATTTCAAAACCCCAATCAATTCCCTCAAATAACATTAAAAGAAAGTTTAACTGCCTCATTACAACCCTCCAAGTATTTTCTACATCATATAAAGCATTTAAAACAGGAATCAACTAATTATTGAACAATGAATGGGCACTCATGGGTGTGTTTTGTACAGTACATGACACTGTACAGTAGCAGATACAATTTATGTTTTCCTTCTCTGCCATATTAAACATGTATGGTAATATACATAAACAATGAAACAAAATGCTAAGGATCCTTCCTGGAAGACATTTTCACTTAGTAACACAGGATGGACCTTAGCGATAATGCACACATTTAAATAACACATGGTGCCATCCCCGCCGGAGAACAGCTGAGCACTCTCCGCTCCTCTAATCTGAATTCACACGAAACCTAAATGTTTTCGCCAGCACAAACATGCAAATCTTGTAGGAGTTTTGATCCAGATGGTGAATTCTGGGTTAAAGGTTTCTGCAAGTTGTTATAGTGATCACTCCAACAGTGAGAATTTAGATAGTGCAATATTAACCTTGTAGGAAGATTGAGACTATGAAACAATATGCCAGTGATCCCTGTAGAGGGTTACACAACCAAGGGAGGAAAGAAAACTGTACTCACGTGAATACAGCTAGGTATACATTCCGGCAAGGGAGGAGGTGAACCAAGTATATGAAAGCAGTACATGAATTGTTACTGCGATAAGTTTTTAAGTGATTTTTTTTCCATTTCTATTATTCCACTGTTGTTCTTGTTTGTGAAGATTTTAAAAATATGGGAATGTACAAATGGATGTAAATACGAGTGCATGTGAGTGCAACACCCACATCCCTGCCCCCTGCATAATCCGCAGTGCCTGGTTGGCCCATGTGCAATGGTCACCTTAAAGCTCAGGTGCTTTGCCACCTGACAAAGCAACCTGCCCTTTAGCCTCTGCGTCATGCAGAAGTGTCAGCTCCCCCATCCTGTGCTAAGAAGCAGACCCAGAAGCCTATGTGAGATACAGCATAGATGGGAAAACAGATGGAGAGGGTCGGACACTTGGGAAAGATCACCTGGGTGAGACATGCTTTAGGGAAGCTGGGATTCTCTGTAGCCAGCAGCCACTGAGTGCAAATGTCCAACTTTATAGGTGTATATCTGTGATGCTTAATTTTATCTGTCAACTTGATTGGGCTAAGGAATGCCCAGGTAACTGGTAAAACGTTGTTTCTAGGTGTGTCTGCAAGGGTGCTTTCAGAAGAGATTAGCATTTGAATCAACAGACTGAGTAAAAAAGATCACCAATGTGGGCGGGTATCACCTAATCTGTCAAAGGCCAGAATGCAAAAAAATGGTGACCTGAACCCAAAGGACAAATTCTCTGTCTCTCCTTGAGCTGGGATCCTCATCCTCTCCTGCCCTTGGATATCAGAGCTCCTGGTTTTTGGGCCTTCAAACTCAAGGACTTACACTGATGGTCCCCCTCGTCCTCAGGCCTTTGGACTGAGACTGAACTATACCACCAGCTTTTCTGGCTCTCAAGTTTGCAGACAGCAGACAGCGGAACTTTCCAGCCTCTATACTCATGTAAGCCAATTCCCATAATAAATCCTCTTTTATATATCTCTATATATTCTATTGGTTCTGCTTCTCTAGAGAACTCTAATATTATATATGTGTATTTTTTGCAGCAATAATACAGGTACTTTGTATAGTAGGTAACTGAGGGTCTATTACATTTTTGTAATTTAAATTATACCTTAGAAACACAAGGAGAATTCAGTATTTAAAAGTCCCCTTGTAGAGAATTTTTTGTTTTATACGTTAGATTTTCTCAAAGAAGGGTGTAACAGTAACATCTCACACTTTTTAAAGATAATTATGGTACGTCAGCTTTACGGAATATTAAGCACTCATTAACATTTATAATTATGGAGACTGTGGCGATGTGAAAAAATGCTTGTGGTGTGTTAAGTGAAAAAGGGCTAAAATATAAAATTATGCTTAAACTATTACTGCAACTAAGTAAAAATGCCCGGGGAAGGGCTGGAAAAGAACACGGAATAAGGAAAGCATTTTTACACACGTCACATTTCAATCTCAAGTGGATTAAGTGAAGCTTTGTAAGAAGCAAATCCTACCTTACAGCTTTAGAAAAGAAGAGGTTAAAAATGACTTTGCAACATGTTTTAGCTACAGCATGTGGGTTGCTCTAACAGAGAAACCTCACGATTATAGAAGAATAACACAATGGTAGTGCCTTTCCTGTTCACTTTGAATCTGATCAGTGGAAGAGTATATGGGTGTGTGTGCGTGCGAGTGTGTGTGTGTTCCGTTCCATGCAGTCTTCAGGGGCTCAGGCTGCCAGTGGCACCATCATCTTTAACCCACAATTCCCAAGGTCTCCCTCCAACAATCAGCCTGAGGATGGAGGAAGAACATAGAGAGTGGAAAGCTTTTATGGGCAAGGGCTGGAAGTAGTATGCATCCCTTCCACTGCATTCTGTCAGCAAAAATGTAATCACAAGGCACTATATAACTGCAAAGCAGGCAAGGAAATATAATCTGTGTGTTCAGAGGAAGAGGAAGTGGGTTTTGGTGACCAGCTTGCTATCTCTGTCACCTAAAGTTCCCCCATCTGACCAGAAAGCGGGCAAGAATTGGAATCCAGATCTTTCAACTTTAGCTCAGTGCTTAAATTTTCAGGCCGGGCGCGGTGGCTCACGCCTGTAGTCCTAGCACTCTGGGAGGCCGAGGAGGGTGGATCGCTCAAAGTCAGGAATTTGAGACCAGCCTGAGCAAGAGCAAGATCTCGTTTCTACAAAAAAATAGAAAGAAATGATCTGGACAACTAAAAAAAAAAATATATATATATATATATATGTATATAGAAAAAGTTAGCCAGGCATGGTGGCACATGCCTGTAGTCCCAGCTACTCGGAAGGCTGAGGCAGAAGGATCGCTTGAGCCCAGGAGTTTGAGGTTGCTGTGACCTAGGCTGACGCCACGGCACTCACTCTAGCCCGGGCAACAGAGTGAGACTCTGTCTCAAAAAAAAAAAAACAAAAAAAAAAAAACAAAAATTTTTCATATCTTCTCTCTCTCCATTGTGCTGTTTCTTTCTCTCTCCATCTCTCTCTCTCTCTCTCTCTCTCTCTCTCTCATACACACATACATACATTAAAGATAAAGACATATGTGTTGAAGTATAAACAGAAGAGAGTCGTTCTACATCTAAGGACACGCAATACACAATCTATGATCCTTTTTAGGAAACACACTACCATCTCAATGAAAATCACCCCTGGGGAAGGAAATAGTTACCAGGGACAAATCCAGACGAGGAAACGAGAGCATCTGGCAAAGGGCTGACTTGGCTGAAAAGAACGAGCAAATGCCTATATAACCACATGGCCCTTATTCATATTTCCAGTGTCACTTGAATCTTTGCTTGGGCACTATCCCATTATTGATGCACAAGAGGAAAAGAAAATCCTGCCAGGAGCATACATTCAGATCCCCCACCGCTTCCCATGAAATCCCAGACAGAAAGCATTAGAAAAAACTGGTGTGTTTATTTTCTCTGGGGCCTGCCTTAGTCTATTTGTGATTCTATAACAAAACAGCATAAACTGGGTGGCTTGTAAACAATAAAAATATATTCCTCACAATTCTGGAGACTGGCAAACACAAGATCAAGGTGCTGACAAATGTATTGTTTGGTGAGGACTCGCTTCCCGGTTCATAGATGGCACCTTCTAGCTGTGTTCTCACAGGGTGGGAGGGGGCAGGGTGTTCTCTGGAGCCCTTTTTATATAAGGGCACTAATCTTGTTCATGTGGGTAACACCCTGATGACCTAATTACCTCTCAAAGGCCCCGCTTCCAAATACCATCACATTGGGGATTAGATTTCAACACATGGATTTTGGGGGGAAGGAACATTCAGGCCATAGCATGGCCTGTTTTACTAGGCTCTGCCCAACTTCTGGGATTCTAAGATGCTTGCATATTTTCAGGGTAATTCCACTGTGGTAATGACCAGCGAAAGTAAAGGACACAATCATTGGGAGCCATTTTCAAGCAAAAAACAGGCCAGGCACAGTAGCTCATGCCTGTAATCCTATCACTAGGGGAGGCTGAGGTGGGAGGATCACTTGAGCTCAGGAGTCCAAGACCAGCCTGAGCAAGAGCGAGACTCCATCTCTACAAAAAATAGAAAAATTAGCTGGGTGTGGTGGTGCGCGCCTGTAGTCCCAGCTACTTCGGAGGCTAAAGCAGGAGGATCCCTTGAGCCCAGGAGTTTGAGGTTGCAGTGAACTATGATACTGCACTCTAGCCTGGGCAACAGAAAGAGACTACATCTCAAAAAACAAAAAACAAAAAAAAAAAACCCCAGGCCGCCACGGTGGCTCACGCCTGTAATCCTAGCTCTCTGGGAGGCTGAGGCGGGTGGATTGTTTGAGCTCAGGAGTTTGAAACCAGTCTGAGCAAGAGCAAGACCCCGTCTTTACTAAAATTAGAAAGAAATTAATTGAACAACTAAAAATATATAGAAAAAATAGCTGGGCATGGTAGCTCGTGCCTATAGTCCCAGCTACTCGGGAGGCTGAGGCAGAAGGATTGCTTGAGTCCAGGAGTTTGAGGTTGCTGTGAGTTAGGCTGACGCCACAGCACTCTAGCCTGGGCAACGCAGTGAGACTCTGTCTCAAAAAAAAAAAAAAAAAGAAAAGAAAAGAAAAGAAAAGAAAAAAAAAGAAAAGAAAAGAAAAGAAAAGAAAATAGCAAGGCTTACAGGAGCTGACAGCCAGGAATCATGGACAAAATCCAAAATATATCTAATATAACCAAAATTGTAAAGCAATTACATTTTATTCCTCAAAAGAAAAATCAAAAGTATCTAGCTTTTTCAGACAAAAAGTGGGTCATTT
>CAUYSK010092698.1:0-21787 GCA_963575035.1 Avahi laniger | reverse complement strand
ATAATATAATTTCATTTTTCTTTACCTTAGTAATCTTAATTGATTTTTTAAAAATCTAATTTATATTAAATTACATGCTAATGGTTAAAAAGTTTGTCAATTCTATGGTTAGAATGTCCCCTCCAAAACTCATGTTGAAATGTAATCGGTTTTGTAACAGCATTGAGGGGAGGGACCTTTAGGAGATGAGTAGGTCATGAGGGCTCTGCCCTCCTGGATGGATGAATTCCATTATTGTGGGAGTGGGATTAGTCATTGTGAGAGTGGACTCCTGAAAGAAGGATGGGTTCAGCCCCTCTCGTGCTCTCTTGCCATGTGATGCCTTCTGATATGTTATGATGCAGCCAGAAGGCCCTCACCAGATGTGGTCCCTCAATCTTGGACTTCCCAGCCTCCATAACCGTGAAAAATAAATTCCTTTTCCACATATAATTACCCAGTCTTTGGTATTCTGTTACAGCAGAAGAAAACAAATGTATACCATTATACTCTTATAAGATGCAGCTTCTCCTTTCTCACAGATTATCAGGATTTGTGTTATGACTACAATTTCACCATATCCCAGACCCTTTGCTTTCTCAGGGTAGGAGAAAATATCTCAGAAGCAAGAAGACAAAAAGTCCTTTAGAGTTTCTTTTACACTTTACCTAGCCTATCTTTTGCTTTATGAAATGCACTCACTCTATCAGCCTAATTCAAGTATTGATTCTTCAAGCCTCTACCTATGCCTGTCACTGTGCCAGAAAAAGTTAGGTATCTATACAGGTTCATGAATGCTTGTCAGATTTGGAAAACACAGACACATACACACATTTACATACCCAACAATGCCGTGAGTTAATCCTTGAACAACGCTGTCATCTAAAAATCAGTTCTCTTTCATGCTTGTCAGTCAAATTAACATCTAAAATAAATTTAGTAATTTGTGGACAAAAGTTTTCATATCACAAGATGTTTCACTGACAAGATCCTGGTTTTACTACTATATGCTCAGCTTTAGTCAATTTAGTGTTGCCATAAAAAAATACCTGAGGCTGGGTAATTTAGAAAGAAAAGAGGTTTATTTGGCTCATGGTTCTGTGGCCTGGGAAGTTCAAGGACATGGTGCTGGCTTCCGCTGCGTGATAACGTGGCAAAAGGTCAAATGGGAAGCAGACACATGCAAAGGGGAGGGGACAGATGCAAAGAGATCACATGGTGAAAGAATAAGCAAAAGAAGAAAAACCGAAGAAGCCAGGCTCTTCTTACCAGCCCACTCTCTGGGGAATTAATCCACTCCCTAGAGAGCAAGAACGTACTCACCCCTGAGGGACAGCATTAATCTATCCATGAGGGATCCACCTGCGAGACCCAAACACCTCTCACCAGGCCCCGCCTCCCAACATTGCCACACTGGGAATCAAATTTCACCTTCAGTTTTGGCAGGGACAAACCATATCCAAACCGTGTCACACTGTCATGAAGACACACCATAAGACATTTCTTAAAAACTGCATATGGATTTCCAGACACATACTCTGGGAAAACTTCTGATAAAAGTTTCTCCAAGCCCCTAACTGTGTCTAGAAAGAATCATTAGACCTTAGAGAAATTCATCAAAAAGCTGGATAATTTGGCCCCCTCTTGGGTAAAGAGTCAACTCTCAGTCCTTTGAAAAGACTTAATCCCTTATTCTAGGAGACAAGAGCTTCAGAGAAAATCTACTTAACTCTTTCTTCTCAATGACAGACTTCTCTCTCAATGAGAGACTTAATGAAGGACTTTCCTAAATTAAAATTTTAGATTGTCCAAAAATGCCCTGTTACTTATTAAATTCATACTATCAGTCAACAGAAAATATTATTCATAAAGCTGCTACCTATGCTGGATGCTGTGCTACTCATGTAAGTTAGAGTGTCTGCAAGGATACTTGTGTGCTAAAACAGGCCTGCATGCAATTAATCCCGTGAAAATATAAACATTATGTATATCCCCATAATAGAACTAAAAATAAAACTATTTCATTTAAAATTTTAGAAGTATGTTAAGCTCAAAAAAAAGAAAACAATGAAATATATTAAATATTAATGGAACTTAAAGGTTACATAATATTCATACTTGTTTTTCCTGAAATCTATTTCCCCATTACCAAGGACCAGTACTCAGTATCCTAATTTACCACACTATGTCACTTAAATCTCATTGCAAAAAAAATCTATCAGTCATTTATACTTTACCATGAATTTAAAGTAATACAAGACTTCTCCCAGGAACATTTACTTTTAAGTTTTACCTCTAAGGTAAGATATAGTAAATTATGAAGATCAGATTTTATGTGAAGGGTTAACAACTTCATTTCCTAAAGTTTGTGAGTTCATCTTAGTCCTAACGTGTACCTTTTGGGTAAGTATTTTTTAAATGACCTCCTGAGAATCACTACAATTTTGCTATTAAAACTTGTATATTTAAATTTTGAATCTAATGTCTATTTCAGACAAAAAAAAATGTGCTGTTCTCAAGTAACAGTGCACGAACACACTTGTCTCTGTTTGCCTAAAATTGTCACAGGGTGGTACCAGTGAGACTTAACGAACAAACACCTACCTACAGTCTGGCTATTAATTTTCAAAGACACTAATCAAAAAAAAATCAGAAAAATAAAAGAACTTGGGATGGATAAATTGCCTTCTGGGGGAATAAAAACAATGATAACAACCGTTAATCACATTTCCATGAAGGAAAGCAATCAGTATAAAATATCGAATCCATGTCTAGTTTCAAGTCAACTCTCATTACATCCCAGCACACAATTAGGGCTCCAGCTGCCCATACCCTCTGAATTTCTCCCTCACAACCACGTTATATTCCACTCAGCAAATACCCTTGTTCACGATCAGTTACTCTTCAGCTTTATGGCCAGGATCTTCCAACATTCCTATTGCATTTTGTGTAAAGGGAAGGGTAAGTCATTCTTACCATGGGGCTCACTATATTCCGGGTGCCATGCCAATTGCTGTACATATAATACCTCACTTAACCTTCACAATTACTGTATGACCTAGCTTTCATCCACGACATTTTTTAGGTATAAAAACTCAAAAATCATAGGTAGAAGAATCAAAATTTGAATCCCAGTCTGATTTCGAAGTCCAACTTCTTTTCAAAAAAGAAGCTGCATTTGATTAAATGGGTTACCAATCCCAACATATGTTCTTACTTGTGGAAAATTTTAATCAAGGTGGTCTAGAACTACGTAACCAAATTCTGGAACTGAGATAAGAGATCATCCTTTGAAACTGTAGTGAGCTAAGTTTTGGAATAAAAAAACTTTTAAAACGATGTATTATATAGCTACCGTATATATCTTACATGCCTTATATTGTTTTCTCACTACCCTTCAATTAGCAAAAAAAAATCAAGTGCTCTCCAGATCCCTACTTACCCCAGTCTCACGCTCTCCAGTAATGCCTTCATTGGTACTTAAATATATATTTAAACACACACTCTCTTGGAACGTAGGTGTACCTCTTTAACAGCAGGCATCTAACATGTGCTAAAATACTCTGACTATAAGCAGACCAGGCTTCAGCTGATATCGTCTCCCCAAACAAACAAACAAACCCCCGCTACATTATGGAGCACAGCGATTGCCAACACGGTCTGGGAATATCTGTTCGAGACTGAATCAGAGTGGAAATCACCACCTGCTGGGCGCTGATTCAAAGCGCTGCTCCCCACAGCACCTGATCTCCTTCTGCAATTTCTCCTAAGGAAGAAGTTCTTTTGTGGCACAGGTTTTGACAAGGCAGCTGGTTTTCCCATTGCTTTCAAATGCTCTGTGACAAGCCATCAAAACTTTAAAGCACCATCCCTCCTTTCAAAGAGAAGTCATTAGATGTGCACGCTCAGAAGTCAGTCTGAGTTAGCTCTGCCATAACTCCGTGGCCTGGACGCCCGTGGTAAACATCCCCCGACGGTGCACCGCAGGAACGCAGCTTCCCGCCGCCTGCTCCACTGACCCGGGTGAACCTGAAGCCCTGGTGCAGGGCACGTGACTAAGTTAGCTCGCTAAAGGAGCCGGCTCTGGTCTGATTTTCACAGAGAACCTTGCTCCTGTCTGCAGGGCAAGATTTAACAGCTACAGATCTAGAAGGCTGAGAAAAGTACTTAAGGTCAAGTGCACAAAAAACAAAGTGGACACAAGTCAAAATGGCAAGATTTCAGGGATAGCAAGAAGGTTCCCCGCAACTAAATATTCCCTTTGGTTAAAAATTTTCAACTACACAAATAAAATGTCATTCCTTGGTACCAATTAAAATAACCTTTCCCAGCAAAAGCAGCTCTTTATACCATCGGTCTTTCACATTTTAGCGGGAACCGAATTTTCTATTCTTCTCCCAGACATCTCTTAATAGGCAAAAGGCACCCTCAAAGTATGCACCTCAGGAGTAGAGAAAGCATGCAGCAAGAGGCTGGTGCACCCAGAGGCAAATTTTACATTTTAAAGACTTGAATTTTAAAATAATCCCTTTTGTTTCTTGTTTTAAGATCTCTAAAGAGGAATAATGAGCAAGGAATTTAAAATTTGTTAATTAAAATAACACAGTTTATCTATAGATTTCATAGCTCCTACATTTTGGTTTCCCAATTAAGACAGGTAATTAGAGATGTCGGTCAAAGGGTACAAAGTTTCAGCTGGACGAGAAAAGTTTTTGAGATCTATTTTCCACCATGGTGACTACTATTAATACTAACGTATTGTCTATTTCAAAATTGCTCAGAGAGTAGATTTCAAACATTCTCAACACAAAAACGATAAGTATGTGAGGTGACAGATATGTTAATTAGCCAGATTTAAATAGCTAATACGTTAAATAGCTAGATATGTTAATTAGCTAATCATTCCACATTATATATATACATATGTCAAAATATCACACTATACCCAATAGATATATACAATTACTTGTCAATTAAAAAATTTCTCTAAAAATCATTTTTGAGCCAAAAAACAGATTCATTGAAATCAAATATTTGCAATGGAAATATAAATTAACTTCCAGTTCATTTGTCTGCTAATTTTTTTTCCCTTTCATGATGGTTAGGCACTATTCTACTCCGTATCAATCTATTAATACATATCATCCATGTAATATATTTTGAATTCATAATAACAAAATAAAGGCTAAAAAGAACACATAAGGAGTAGCTGGTCATATGTGGAATGTGAAGGTTATATGAGTAATAAAACATATATAAGTATATAAAGAGGCAATCTCTGGAGTCACACAGATCACAGCTACAGTCCAACTCATCACTCTCTTGCTAGCTGTATGACTGTGGGCGAGTTGCCTTACCTCTCAAAATACCAGCTCCCTCATTTGTAAAATCAGGATAACAATCAAGATAAAAACAGCACTGACAGCATAAAATTGTCAGGAGGGGTGTACATTCAAAACAGCATATCTGAAAGTAGAAACTGCTATGACAGAAGAGTGAGAGTCTGGTCACAGGGAAGTAATCAAAAAATTTATTAAAAACTATACTCAGTCATTCAAAAAAAGCAGAGCAGCCCTGGCCACTTGATTAGATGAAAATGGCTCTAAAAGCCTCAGGAGCCCATGGGGGTCTCACTGCATGAAAACACAGGCGCTTTGATGCTTATAATGACCGTCCTCCAAGTCAGCAAAAATGATTAAATTCTACCCAGTGCACTCTACCTCCCACAGGGACTAAACCTCCAGAGTTCTACTTCTACATGGGATGATACTAGGCAATTTTAATTTCCTTGATAATTTATGAATAAATTATAAAGGTAATCTATATATTATCTTTATAATTAGGCAAAAATATCTTTCAAAGATACTTTTAGGAAACTTCATCCCAGATGGCTTACATTTTAAACATTTTTTTCATACTTAAAAAAAGCTTCTGCATTGATTCATTCTCCAAAGTTTACAGGTAAGTAGGCCTTTTACATGCTAGCGACTGTCCTTGGTGTTAAGGGGCATGTGATCAAAATGGTGAGAAAAAATTTGCAGAGGAAAAAAAAAATCAGAACAATCAAGTGTTCAAAGACAAGAGGAACAAGAGAACATTTTATGAAAGTAAAGAGATTTAAGCTTAACCTCCAAGAGCAGGGATACTTTCCAACAGCAAAGGGGATAATGTTGATACGCATTCCAAACAGGAACAACATCCCCAAAGAACAAAAACCAAAGACCAAAAACAACATGACAAGAGCAAATGATGTGGGGAGAGGGGACAGGAATGGGGCCAAAGGACTGACTCAGGACCTTCAAAGGAAGAGTGAAGTGTCTGAGCTTGGTACACCAGGCAATATAAGGCCATTATAAATTCCTAGAAAAAGCAGCAATGCTTCCTTATTCATTCAACAAACACTGATAAAAATAATTCCTTACATCATGAAAAGTACTGTTCTAAGGGACATGAGGGATACAGAGACCTGACAAACACAGATCCTATGCTCAAGCCTGCTATTAATAGGGTATGACTAAGACATACAAACACAAAACTGGAATCAGTAGGTGCTAGGATATTAGCGGTAAAAAGGCCAGCAGAAGAGACCAAGTGAGCCTTCATGGAGGACGTGAAATGATGACAAGTATTTTAGGAAGATAATATAGGATCGATTATAATTACTGGAATAATGGCTACCATTTATTGATCACTCATCAGGTTAAGGGTGATTTAACTACATTTCTCATTTAATATTCACACTAACTCTCCCAGATAGGCATTAGGTCCATTTTACAGATAAAGAAACTGAAGCTCAGAGATTAAATTACTTGCTCAAGGTCACACCATACCTGTCAGGGTGAAAATAGAAACACAGATATCTATGATTCCAAAATCCAAGTTATTTCTAGAATGCTATACATATATTAATAATCTCTGGAGTGAAAAACATATTTACTCGATTCAATTATTTGACTTATAATTTTAGCAAAATTTGGCATTTCTATTTCCAGTCTTAAATATTCCTAACTCACTAACCTCATTCACCTACTTCCTGACAGCATTGTTTGGCTGTCCTCACTAACTCGATTATTTCTTTCGACTAAAGGCAGAGAATACAATAATTTGATTAAGATTACATACTTTTCATGAAATGAAGGAACACTCTACAGAAATCAAATAATAAAAATAGCAAATCTGAGAAGATAAATTTGACTTGTTCTATGTAAATAAATAACAAGAAAAAGTTTAAACAAATATGGATTTTCCTGGGGTAGATGAGAAAGCCCAGAGGTAAAGAAACCAGCTGTGAAGCCACCATTGTGATTTAGGTGTGTGATAAAGTGAGCCAAGCCTAGGAATAGAAGAAAAGAGGAAAAAGTGAATCCATAAGATCTTTTTATGGAAAAAACAGTAAGACTGTAATCAATACTCTGCTCACAAATAAAAGGCTCTGCTCACATAAAGATACATTAAGGTAAATGGTACATTCATGAAACAGCCAGAGAAACAGAAAATATGTAATAATGTATCTAATCATCAGAGAAAGATGGCAAAGTGTAAACTGAGCACTGAAATTTAGAGCGTTGAAAGCCAGAGAAGATTGTGCTGGCTCAAGAAGGAAAGGAAAGGTCTGAACTCCAAGCACAGGAACACCACAAACCTACAATTCCACTCAGGGGTCATTTTAAGGAACGAACAGAATACCCAAAGAAGTTCAGAACTGGAAGGATTCCCAGAGATCATGTGTCTGGTTTTTTTTTTTAAAGACTGTTTTTTAGAGTAGTTTCAGATGCACAGCAAATTGAGCAGAAAGTACAGAGATTTGCCACATGCCCCTCTCCCCACACATGCATAGCCTCCCCCATTGTCAACATCCCCCACCCGAGTGGTACCAATGTTACAGCTGATGAACCTACACTGTCACGTGTCCATTCTGCAGATTTGGAAAGTGCAAGCCAGGGCACTGAAGTCCCCTCACCCAAGGTCCCACGGCGAGATGCTATCAGAACTAGAACTACAGCGCTTGGGCCCAATCCTATATCCTTCTCAGATAAACCACAATGCATTCAGTGGAGCATAAATGGCCAGGTACAGATAGATACCTTGACATTCACTCCACAGGATGCCTAATGTCAAGCTGGCCTGTAAAAATAACTATTGTCATGCACCAAAATGATTCAGTTTTCTTTAGGATGTAGAGAGAACTCCACTTTGCTTTGAGATATCTTCAGCATTATCAACATCAATGCCTATTTTCTAGACTCTACATGCTAATCGCTAAGTCCCAAAACTTCGCCATGCTACATTAATTACTAGTTTAATGCTACACCCAAACACAGTATTCATCTGCAGACTGAAATTATGATTTTTTTCTTCTTGAGGACAGATCTATGAAAGCGTTTTCCCTCAGAAAACCCATATTAGATCTTTGCCCAGCTCAAGAGATTTCCCACAGTACTTTTAAATGATTATCCAAAGGTTAATGTATATGATGTTGACTGGTTAACCATTTCGAACTGGGCAACTGCATATCCTGACAATGGGCAACGTTTGTTTTCCCTGACAAGAGTAACGCAGTGCACTTTCCCAGAAATATGTGAAAGTCTGACGAAGGGAAGCTTCTCAAGGGCAGGGCTCTCGACTTCTCTTGCTTGTGTATCTTTCACAAACAGATGGATAGTGATGCGTTCACAGTAGGTGCTCTACATATACATGTTGAATGAATGACTTTGAGAGCATAATAATGATTGCCTCCTAAAGCCAAAGTTTTAAAAAAAAAAGGAAAATAAACTCATTATAAAGACATAAAACTAAAATACATTTCTTGTTTCTTTGGAAAATTACTAGAAGCATTTAAATTTCTTCCTACCTACTGAAGAAAAAAAAATAGTCCCTCAAAACACCACCATATCCAGAACTTGAGCTTCTTCGTCCGATACAAATATAATAAAGATTGTCACAACCTACTTTCCTCCTTGAGTACACAATAATAATCTCCAAGGAAACATGAGTATGTTCTTACTTCTAACAGAAAGTTAACTGAATTACTCTTTCTGGTAGATAATCTTGCATCTTTAGCTAATGGGATTAGGTGTCTGTTCCCTACAGTCTCTGAGACTATGGAGAAGATATCCTGATGATAATTTCCAAAAATCATCATGAACGCTGTTTGATTATATCTGTCCATCAGCCATTGGCACCATTTGAATAAATATGGCCCTTTTCAGATACAGGGCACTTTTCAGATATGTGCACTTACTTAACTACCTACCCTCCTGATTTTTCCAATATGCCTTCCCATTCATTTTAACATATTTCTTCCCTATTTCAATCAGAAAACAAATGGCTAATATCTCCGCATATGTGCTTACAGAAACTTTGCTTATCAAATACAAAAAATATGATAGGTAAAGATAGTAAGACAAAGGTAAAAAATGACAGAAGATTTGTCAAAAAATAACACATAGCAATTAAAGACTCTCTGACTCTGAGTCTGGGTCTACTCTACAGTTTACCACATGGTTTTCAATCTGCAATGTTCAGAACCATCCGAGGAGCCGGGGAAAATGGGCTCCTTGGCTTTGACTCATAATATGAATAATGAAAGCTGTTGTGGGGCTCAGAAATCTGTATTTTTAACAAGCATCTCAGGTGATTCTGACGTAGGGCCATAGCCCAGCCAAGCTCATAAAAAGCTAGTGGAAAGGGGGTAATGGAATAATCTCTCAGCACAGAGAGTCTGCCTTTCAATTTCAGTGCGGCCTCTACCAAGCCACGTGACCACAGATTTACTCTGTATGTCTCAGTTTACTCATCTGTAACAGAGGGGGGTTGGACTGATAGCTAAGATGCCTTTCTTCTAGGAAATCCTGTGACATGAAAAACAGCAAAAAGAGGTAGTTTTATAAATGTGGACACTATTATTTTCCTAGAAAATAGTATTTGAAATATTCATAAGAAGTAATGCTTATTCAAGGATTTCTAAGTCAGAGATAAAGAGTCTCTAACTGTACCTGACGCATGCCAGATACCTAGTTCAATGTCAAATTTTACACATTTGAATGAAATTCACACACAGACACACACATCCCCATCTAAAGCTGTGGGGCAGGAGTGTGTCCATTAGGTATTTAGTTGAAAAGCTTATCTGAATCTAGATTATGAGAGCAGTTCATCTAGATATTTTTCCAGACTTCAAAGACCACAATCTTGACATCATTAACCATGTTCTGAAAGAACCAAGGCACCAGTTACGTTGTACCTTTTTGAGAAGGAATTACCAGTGGCTACTCTTACCTTAAACTTTGCTTTGAGGGAGGAAGGTCTGACTGACTATACAAAGAAAGCCAGAAGTTGCAACCTGAGTGTCTCAACATTTTAAAAATCTGTATAGTTTGCAGGAGCTGAGATTAAACATTTATCCTTCTCTTGCAACCAGTCTGGTTTCCAGGGAACTCGGTGTCACGGCTGAGGCAGGCTGAGGAGAGGTACATCCACAGACACACACACAACGCACACCAAAGTTAACTGAAAAACTTCAAAGTGCCTTTTTATGCCTTTAACTCAAAGATGAACACATTTCAAGGTGACCCAATCCTCAAGTGACAGACAGTGTTTTAAAAGGGCCAGAGCTCTCCACTTAAACAATTTCTAGTGACATGTTTAAATCGCATCCTCGAGGGCTCTGTCTGCTGTCTCATTTGCTAGTCTTTCTTTACTGGCAGAGGTATCCCATTTTTAAATGAGTGCTTGAAGTTTGCCTTCCTTCCTAATAATTAAAATCCACAGGGCTTAGATGCTTAAAAAAAAAAGTTTTTTAACTTAGCAGGCACCATAGAGGACTTTTAATTATTTAATTATACAACAAATCCAAATTAGTACTTTGTAGTTTTTTCTATTTATCAGAACAGTATCAGAATAATAAAAGACAGTATCATCATTTATGCTTACAAGCAAAAGGTAAAAGACTTCTAAGGTAAAATCAAAGCTAACACTCACAAAAGGATGCCCCATTTAAAATCTAAAATGTCCATCATTATTATATTGACTCTGTGTATGTATTCCATACCTAGACTATGAAGAATTTTTTCCTTTCTTCATTAAAATATTAGCAGTTAGAGTATAAGGAGAAGATTACATTAGAAATCTGAAAATTGGGTTCCTACAGTTAATGAAATATGCCAAGGTGCTTTTGCTTGATGCCTTTGCAGAAACCACTCCATCAGAAATATCCTTTCCAAAAAAATTGTCTCTGGGTCGTCTATGAATTCATCTTTATCTTTCCCATCCTACCAAGTTTCTGTTGTCAGTTTTAAAATATTGCATGTAATGATTTACATGAATATTCCCTTTAGTTGATTGTGAGCTATAGGAAAGCAGAGAACAGGTGAGGCCCACCTTGGTATCCCAGCCACCATCATGAGCAACAAATAATAAGTGCCCAAAACAGCAGGCACTCCACATAAGGGTTTTTTTAAATATGTATTTTTATATATTTATAATTTCCATTTCCTGAACAATTGTCCAGCCACTGGGGTGGGGCTGAGGGAGGAGGTGAGCAGGGTAGGTGTTTGAGCCAGGTTGGGAAGCAGACACCACTGTGGCCCAGAGTGGGGCATGGAGCCCAAACAGGTGGAGAGGGCCCCATGCACGGAGCAGCCCAGAGTCCAAGCACAAGGAGTGGATCTGTACAAAGGGGCTGCCAGAAACTGGGAGTCAAAGCACAAGCAGAGTAAGGAGGGTATCTACATGGAGAGGCTGCCTGGCCCAGAGTGCCACAGACCAACGACTAGGGTAAGGTGGGCAGCAGCCTGCTGCAGGAAGCTGGACACAGGCAGGACCAAGAAGCTTCCCTGAGGAGACAGCTGCCCAACTCAGGGTGTCAGAGCCTGAGAAAACCGAGAAGAATGTCTACCGGGGATAGGGTAAGTCCAGCCCTGCATGTGGAGTATTCCAAACATGGAAAAGGTGGAAACTGGAATAAAGCCTATGGTGTTGGACTAGAACTGAAGGCATCAGTGTGAACTCATGGTTTTCACTACATAGGTACAGACAGATGATAGGCAGACATAGAAGTAAATGTGTGCTGAGTAGTACATGCATTTTTCAGCTCTGCTAACTGAGGGACTTGGGAACACAAACACCCCAAGTCACCCCTAGTGCTCAGATCTTGGCTTCTAAATATCGTTATCCACTGAAAGAAATGCTCCTTGGAAAAGGAGCTGACTCCAGTACTGGGAAAGGGAAATTATAAAATAAGCCAGAAACACCTTGTTGAGTCAGAAAGTAGAGAATTATTTAAAAAATAATTGGGAGAGAGAGAGTGGGGAAGGGGCATGTCAGAAAGAAAGAGAAGCCAGCTTCAAGGGCCTACAAAATTTGAAACAATTTGAATATTAAACAAACAATAACAGTAACAAATATAATACATTGGGAAAAGAGGAAACCTCAAAGGATACTAACATAAACAAATATAAATAAATCAAAAGCTTGCAGAGGAACAGGATACTTAAATAGCTTCAAAGTACCTCCCCATAAAATATATACTAATTACAAAGATTATAAGTAAACCTACAGTGAAGAAGCCTGGCAAACAACAGCTTAATCTAGTGATCAAAGCATCACCAATAATGAGGCAAATCAAAAGTGCATATTACCGATAGGATGCAAAGAGCAGACACCATTGTTTTGCTGTAATACTGTAATATGAAAGTAATTATTTTTATTGAATTATGATTTTTATAATGATGAATTTATTATCCTTCCATGGAGTATTGATTATAAACCAGCATAAAAATTCTTTTTTGCTATAATTTTTTGTAACTTTGAAATAATCTCAAACTTTTAGGGAAGCTATAAGTATATTCTTGCCAAAGATACATAATCGAAATTTAACTATGAAAAAAATTAGCAAACAGAAACTGAGGAACATTCTACGAAATAACTGGTCTGCATGCTTCAAAACAATAAAGATCCAGCAAGTCAATGAAATGCTGAGCAATTAACTACACCAGACAAGAAGACTAAAGAGACAACACAACTACAGGCGATGTATAATTCTGAACGGGATCTTTCTAAAATAAAGGACATTACTGGACAACTGGCTAAAACTGGGAATGAGGTTTGCGGATCAGATGGTATCAAACAGATATCAATGTTGCCTATAATCCCAGCTACTCAGGAGGCTAAGGTGGGAGGATCACCTGAGCAGAGTTGTTCAAAGCTGCAGTGAGCTATGATTGTGCCACTGCACTCCAGCCTAGGTGACAGAGAGGGACCCTGTTCTCTTAAAAAATTTTTTTTTTAATTTAAAAAATATGTATCAGTGTTAATGTTCTCATTTTTATGGGTATACTAAAGTATTTTATGGGTGGTAAGGCTTCATGTGAGTCAACCATTTTCCTCGAATGGTTCAGAGGGAAAAGTTCTCTGTGTTGCACTTTCAACTTCCCTAAAAGTTTCAGATTATTTCAAAGTTAAACAAAAGTATAGCAAAAAAGAATTTTTATGCTGGTTCATAATCAATACTCCATGGAAGGATAATAACTTCAGCATTGTAAAAATCATAATAAAAATAATTATTTTCGTATTATAGTATCTTTCTTCCCTACTACATGGTACATATACTTCTCTGTACCTAGAACATTATATATATACGTGAGAGAAAGAGACAGACACACTCCTGCTGCTAAATCAATACTTGTACTGTTTTAGTTCTAATAGGGCCCCTGATTTTATTTATTGGAAAGGCAGTATCACAGGATGAACGTAAGTGTGTAAAATGGGGAAAAATATACCTAGAGGCAGCTGTGATATGAAGTTAAGGGTAAAGAACTTGTAATCAGAAGTTCTGCATTTGAGTCATGACCTTGACTCTTATTAGCTCTGAGAAATTAAGCAACTTACTTATGCTTTCTGAGCCTTAGTTTTCTCATCCATGAAATGAGAATAAAAATGCCTGCCACAAAGGATTCCTGGAAGAATTAAAAGAGATAATGTTTGTAAGAGTACTCCATTAAACCTAAAGGAAAAAAATATATAAAATATATATGTATGTATATTTTTATATATTTACATATGAATATTAAGTAATAAGGAGAAAAATACTGGATTCAAACACAAAACCCTCATTAACTTAAAATATGGTACGAATCAATTTTATTTGTTTAAAAAATCTCAAGTTAACTCCACTTGGAAAATTCCCTGCAAAAATCTAAAAAATTTTAAATTCTATCTTACCATCTGAGCTAAGAGTTAGAATCAAATTTTCACATGCCACCTAGTTAAGAATATGCTACCTTATTTTTTTTTTTTATTTAGGTAGGGATTGACTTTTGTAACTCGCTTTAATGTCCCTGTCTCAGTAAAAATAATAATAAACAATGGGGATCCTTGAAAGGTGATATTAGGTCATTTTTCACTGGAAATCCATAGATTCCTTAAACTGTTTGCCTTGTTTAGGACCAAAGAGATTTCAGTTCTATTTCTCAGGAAACTATTAAAAGAAGTCCTAGATTTAGAAATCCAGAACAAAAAAAGTCACCCCAAATCAACAAAATTATTAAATATTTCACTATTGCTATTTAATTTTTGTACCTAAAGAACACATTAAGAGCCAGGTGCAATGGCATGTGCCTGTAGTCTGAGCTACTACTCCAGAGGCTGAGGCAGAAGAATCCTTTAAGCCCAGGAGTTCGAGAGCCCTACTTTGATCAGCGTAGTGCCTTGCACATAGCTAGAGCTCTATGTTAACCATTATTGTTATACCCAGCACCTAAGCACAGTGTCCGGCTCATGGCAAATGTTAAACAAAGTGAAGAATTATTGTGCAATCATCCTGTGCCTTGTCTATCTTTAAGAGTTAATATTCTGTGCCAAAAATTTAAAAAATTTTAAAAATGATAACTTTGCAGTGGAAAGTCACCATCACCAAAACCAAAAGCATTCTATATCCAAATTATGCCTCAGCAGGAGTGGCAGACAGGGCTCCCTATATCCCTAATTCTTATCTGAGTAAGTTCTTTCAATGGGAAAATAAAGATTGTCATACGAGATCAGAACAATCTGTAATCACAATCCATTTAAGGAGAGGTCTAGGTCATCTATCTAATTTTGCAGACAAAAATAAATGGAAAATAAATGGAAAATAACTGCATATCGCATTTGCCATTATTTTAATTGTAGCTTTGGCTTGACACCAAGCTCCTGAACCAGACCTAGCTCTCTGAAGGCAGTGACCATCTATCTAGTCCATCTTATAACCCCAGGGCCTAGGATAATAGTACTCAATATAGAATTGGTAGTCAATAACCACTTGTTGAAGGAATAAATGTCCTACTTAAAATACAAAATCATACCATGGTTCTGGGTTCAGCAGCTAGACAAAGCTGATCTCCTTTATTCATGCTTTAAACCAGTAACCTGCCCTTTCTGTCTGTTTTGATTTGGATTACAGAAAGTACCTTTACAGAACAAAATAGTCCTTACGTTCACCAGTAATCATGATCTGTGATGATTCTACCTGTGGATATATACCTAAAACAATCTATTAACTCAATACAGGAAATCCATAGAATTGTCCCCAACTCCTCCCAATTAAAGATCAATTTTTAATTACTTTTTTCTGTTTTTCAGGTATCTTTCCTTTTTGTACACAAGTTTTCAGATATACAGATACAGAGCAGGGAGATCCTTAGAAGTCACCCAATATAGCACCTCCATTTTCCAGATGCCTCCAAAGATAATCACATTTGAAAGGAAGCCACACTGTCTACATTCTTCATAAGCCTACTAAGATATCTTTAAAGGTGGAAGTAACAAAATTGAATCTTAATGATATTCAGAAAGATGAAAATGGTGAGTATTTTACAGCATGTGTGTATGCCCAGGGACCCATGTGGATGCCCCAGTTCCTCCAAGCAAGAAGTAGTTCTAAATTCCTTCCTTCATTCAACATTTTTGAGTGCTATCTGTGTGCCAAACACCATTTTAGGTGCCTGAGATACATCAGCAAACAAAAGATTACTGCCCACGTGACATCTTCACTTTAGGCACAAGTTAAGAGGAGTTTAAGAAAACAGAGAAGGACATCTGTACATTTTAATAGACCGAATAGGGCATAATAGTAGCACTCCATAGCACCTTAGAGATTATGAGGCCAGTGGTTCTCAAACTTGGGTGTGCTTCAGAGGACTCGTTAAAACTCCAAATGCTGGGCTCCGCCCTCTAACATTAAAGTTAGACGGTTTGTTCCCTATTTGGAAACATTTTCCACACATCCAAATGCCATGCTAAAAGAATGCTTTCCTTGAAGGGTTTTTAACCATGAGGGTCATGTTTAGTCTCAAAAGAACTCTATTTTCATTTCTTTTACTTATTTATTTTTGAGACACAGTCTCACTGTGTTGCCCCAGGTAGAGTGCAGCCAGAGTAGCTGGGGCCACAGACTCACACCACCATGCCCGGCTAATTTTTCTCTTTTTTTATAGAGTCGGAGTCTCTCTCTTGCTCAGGCTGGTCTATCAACTGTTGACTTCAAGCCATAGTCCCACCTCAGACTCCCAAAGTGCTAAAATTACAGGCGTAAGCAACTGTGCCAGCCTATTTTTTTTTAAAAGTCTATGAGCTAGAAGTATATACAGTACAGCAAAATATAAATAACAGCGATTGAACTAATAACAATCTTTTTTGTGCTAATTCAATTTTTATAATAAAATGAAATTCTTTTGTTATAAGGGAACAAAAAGTTAATTTCTTTTAAAATTTATTAAAGTCTTTAAATTAGAAAACGATAAAAATATCGTCAGTTTACATACCGTATAAATTAATACTGAATGATTTCTTTTCCCTAGTACATAATTCAAATAACTTATTTTAGCATTTTAGACTAAACCTATTTTGATTAAGGATTAATACCAGTGTGGGGAAAAAACCTGATTTTAACAAAGAAAATAATAAAATCAAAGTTATCATCATTTAAATAATTGAATAAAAATCAGATTTACTATTATTCTACATGGCAATTGTTTTTGTCTATACTGTTACTTTTCAACAAATGGAAGTGATTCTAATTATTGCAAATAAAGAAATTAAAAATGATTTAATTGTATTTCTTGAAAGAAAAAGAAAAACGAGCTTTGGAAAATTAGGGCACATCCCCTACGTGTACAGTGACACAGACACATCCTTAGGGATACCAAGTAAGACGCACCACCTCATCTCCATCCACCGTCTTCAAGGATCTTCCACTCTAGGTAACAGGCCTCTATTACTGAAGTCCACGTTCCAGAGACAGGACCACAGTTTAAAACATAATCTGCTACAACACAGTGACTAAAACAAAATCAACTAGATGAGAAAATCAACTGTCTATTTATAAAGACAGATTTACCCTCTTACCATTCGACAAAAGTTCCAGAACACCTCTTGAAGTCTAGACTGTTTAATTAAAACAGTCACTTTCACGAGGGAAAAAAAAAGTACCGGTATGTGTTACATACAAATTATAGCTAATTTCTCAAACTCAGACCCTAAAAACAACCATGCATTATTCCAATACTAACTAGGTGCCCACAGTGTACCAAGCACTTTACAAGCACCCTCTTATTTACTTTCTAAACCGCCTTATGAGGTGAGTACCATTTTACAGATGAAGAAACTTAAGCACCGAGTGCTTAATCTGCTCAGAATCACAAAGGTAAGAAGTTAAAAGATTCAGGATACAAAGATATCCAAGCTATAACACTTAGATGCTTCACCTTTGGCTTGACCATGGGTTTGCTGTTTGAATTATAAATTTTTCACATTTTAGGAAATCTAAACCAAGTTTTCTTGCCAGTAGTATCTGAACTAACATTAGTAAGAGGAAATACGGTGAAATAATACAGGAACTGTTAAAATCTTTGTACATCTAAAATCACACCTGCAATGTTACACTGCGGCACAGAGAACGTGACAACTCCTCCACCAGCACGGCCACTTTGGGGATACAGCTGTTAAAATTATCTACAGAAGTCCAGCTTTAAATCGCGCAGGTACTCTGTTTAGAGGAACGAGAAAGAAGGTTTTTATCTGGTTTTGTTTGGGTTTATTGGTTTTTTGCTGTTATTGTTTGTTTTTCAGCAGCCAGGGAGCTAGAGAGTGAACGGATAGTTTGGAAGACGAAAATCTAGTCCTTCCCCACTTCCGCTCACAAAAATCAAGCTTGGGTGCAAAGGCAGGCGGCGTCGCTGCGCCCGAGAATCAAGTCTCTCGGGCTCGGCCTCCGCCGAGGGTGGGTGCGGCCCCGACGCCACCGCTTCCCGCCCCGGCGAGAACGCCGCGGGGACCCACGGCCAGGGCCCCGGGCGGTGCGCGACGCGGTGGAGAGGACAGGGGGCGGCCCGCGGGCCCCTTACCGAGCTCGGTGCCCTGATTGTGCGTGGACATGGCGCGAGCCGCTCCGAAGCCGCCGCTCGTCAGCGCCCGGCGCCCGGCCCTTCCTCCTGCCCGCCCGCCCCGCCCCTGCCCTGCTCCCGGGGCGGAGCCGCCGACCGGGGCCGCGAGGTCGCGACGCAGGTCCGCGGCAGTATCAGGAAGTCCTGCCGCCCCTCGCCCGTCCTCCCCTCGAGATGCGGAACTGGAGCGCTAACTAGCTCCGGAAAATAATGCTCCGGTGTGAAAATGCTTACGTTGCACTGAATAAATGCCAATCGCACTGAATAAAAACATTCTTCGAAACTTTTAACTGTAAGATTACATAACAAGAGGAGAGAGCTCCCTCCCACTTACGTCCAAGTGCAGACCTCTGCAGCCCCAGACCTGAAATGTCAGCAGTGATCCCTTACTTAACCTTGTAAGGGCAACCAGTGAGCATAAATCAAGGACCCAGAGCGTTCTAGGACTTTAGACTTCACGACGAGAGGCAGCTGTGTGGCCCGAAAAGCGCAAGGGCTTAGGAGTGAGAAGACCTGGTTTCTCGGCCTAGCTCTGGCAGTAATTAAATGTGTGACACTGGGCAAATCAACTGCCTTTCTGAGTTTCGTTTTCCCCATCTGTAAGAGATGACCATGACAATTCTTGGTCTCTAAAATTCTGTGATTCGGTGACACTGAGATTCCCTTCAGCCTGACTTCTGTTAAAGGAAGTAAATATCAAGAGGTTAATATCATCTAGAATCACTCCGCAGCCTCAATATAGTCAAAGCATCTGTACTCACAGTTAAAGGCACCTGTGAAGGAAAGCAAACTTTTAGTTATGGCTTATCTGCCACGAGCCAGTTGTTGTGCTAGGTGCTATCAGATATATGACAGCATTTGAGTTTCAGAACGATCCTGCCAAGTGTATATTATATCTCCATTGCTATACTTACAGACACCAAAGTTCTGAATGAGGCACGTGTGAACAAATGTGAACCTAAAAGAGCCAGTCCTTCAAGATGGATCCCAAGTGGCTAACTGGACCTAGATTTAAAATACAGCAAGCAACCATTTGCTGACTAGAGGTCACATACACGTACTCCGACATCCCTGAAAACCCACATCTCTCTTCAACTTTGTGACTCCAGAGCTCACCTGAACCAACCAGAGCTCCCCTGCCTGGGCCAATCAGGGATCAGCTGTATCAACCAATCAGAACTCGCTTAGGTCACATTTGCGTAAGCAGACCTGATTGTGGACCTGGCAGGAACATTTGCCTTAAAATGTGAGGCCTCCTTTTGTTCTCTGGAATATATCTTCGTTTTACACCAAAAGCTAACACCTTCCCAGTTTGCAAACTGTTCACTGGAATAAATTCTCTTTCCTACAAATTCCTTTTCAGAGAACTTTGTTCACGGAGACATCCTGGTATAGTCAAAATAGAGTGGGTTCCAAATGGGCAAATCCCATTAATATACCAGCTCTTCCATTTAATACTGTTAACTAGTTGGTTCTAGAAATGTTACTTATTGAATATGTATCTGTAAAATGGGGATGATCAAAATATACCATGCAAAGTTGTGTGTAAAGCACCTAGTACATAACACGGCACATAGTAGATGCTCAATAAATGGAAACTGTTAATGTTATTGTCAGGTCCACACAGTAATTATTGAGCTAACAATTGAACGGGAATCGTAATTCTTGTCTTACTCCTCTTTACTGAGCTGACTTTCAGCCTTGTCTACACACAGCTGCTATTGAATGTTTTGGATGTGTCTATATCCTGTTCATACATATAATAGAATTTACTTTTATTTTTATTTTAACCCTAAGAAAAAGAAAAGCAGGCCCTCAAAGCCTAGAGCTGGCCTGAAACTCATAACTAGGCTGTGGTAGTCCCTGGTTGAACATAAACAATTTCACAGAACACCACCATCAGCCAATGTCATTGTGACCATAATGAATCAATAAAAGACTACTCATAATCATATCTGATGACAGAAAAAACTTGAATATTGTCCAAACAGCCCTCGATCCTAATATGTAACTGTGATTTCTTTACCAATTAGTTCTAGCCTCACTTCATTCCTCTTGTGTTTTAGGTAAGAATTAAGATACCCTATCATAGAATTATCACCACTTCCTGCCAGCATCCAATCCAGGGCAAGGCCCCACTTCCCTGAACCCTTCCCAAATCACCTACCACAAGCCCAAATTCCATGTCTTTTCTAACCCCTCTTACTGAGACACTTCACAGTTCCTCATGGTTAGCATTATCCTTTGTCAGAACAAGCCAATAAGCCCAATATTGTCCAACTACAGGTGTATTCCCGGTGGTCTTTGGCTGGAGAGCATTGATATCCCTAAAAGATATAGAGGCTATAAATTAAATTCTATTTTTAGGGTAGATAACAACTCCAAGCCAGATTCCCTGCCACTCATTATGTAAATTTATTAAAACAAAAAAGCTGTGATATCCTAACTTAGCTGAAAAAACAGAATCGAGGCAGCCTCCTAAAGCAAATAGGTTGGCAATGTATCTGACAAGAATTTCTCAAGGACTTTTTCTAAAATTGACCTGTTGCACAGTACTAGTCTGGAATTAATCTATGCAGTTTAGAAGTATGTTAAA
The DNA here is from genome assembly GCA_963575035.1 of Avahi laniger. NCBI lineage: Eukaryota > Metazoa > Chordata > Mammalia > Primates > Indriidae > Avahi > Avahi laniger. The sequence goes on along the minus strand of CAUYSK010092698.1, from coordinate 796 downwards.
TTGGCAGCATTCATAGAGACAGCGGGGATAGTATACAAAAAACGAGTTTCTTTAATGGAGAAAGTTCCCAAGTTTCACTTTGTGAAGGTCCCTTTTCAATTTATTTTCTTCTGAAACTTCTGAAGTATCCCTAAGGCAAGGCCTCTCAAACAAAGATCTAAAGACCACCACATTGGAATCACCTAATAAATAGCTCTTTTCTAAAGCAGATTCCAGACTGCATCACCTCCCTATTGAATCAGAATCTCCAGGACCCTCGAAGCTGTATTTTTAACAAATTTCCTCAAATAAAGTTTAAGAAAACTAAATGTAAAGAACCACCAACCCAGAGGCAGAGGAGAGTAAATTATGCAGGCCAATCTGGAGCCATAGCCCAAAAGTGGCTCTTACAAGAATAAAATTTCTTTGAAGTATTACTATATTTTCATCCATGTAAACTTGGTATGCCATTGCTGTTTATGGATGTTTAATATAAGTTTTAAATTGTCAAACAAATTATTTGTCATCCCAGCCTCATCCCTCCTTGTTCAATTAAAATTAAAGCTTTAGCGGCCGGGCGCAGTGGCTCACGCCTGTAATGCTAGCACTCTGGGAGGCCAAGGCGGGCGGATTGTTTGAGCTCAGGAGTTCGAGACCAGTCTGAGCAAGAGCAAGCCCCCGTCTCTACCAAAAATAGAAAGAAATTAATTGGACAGCTAAAAATATATAGAAAAAATTAGCCGGGCATGGTGGCACATGCCTGTAGTCCCAGCTACTTGGGAGGCTGAGGCAGTAGGATTGCTTGAGCCCAGGAGTC
>CAUYSK010092696.1:0-86202 GCA_963575035.1 Avahi laniger | reverse complement strand
TTAGTTACTACAGCCTGGTAGTACAGCTTAAAGTCCGGTAAACTGATACCTCCCAGTTTGTTCTTTTTACTTAAGATTGCTTTGGTTATACGAGGTCTTTTCTGGTTCCATACAAAGCGTAGAATTATTTTTTCCAGATCTGTGAAGACTGATAATGGGATTTTGATCGGGATTACATTAATTCTGTAGATCACTTTAGGTAGTATGGACATTTTAACGATATTGATTCTACCAATTCATGAGCAACGTAGGTTTTTCCATCTGTTTACATCTTCTACAATTTCTTTTTTTAGTGTTTCATAGTTCTCCCTTTTACATCTTTCATTAAATATATTCCCAGATATTTAATTTTCTTCGAGGCTATTGTAAAAGGAATTGCATTTTTGATTTGATCTTCGGTTTGACTGTTGTTGACATATATGAATGCCTCAGATTTGTGTGCTGACAATAATAACTTTGACAACAATCAAGGCTACCCACTTCCTTCATCACATCCTTTGGAAGAGATTAGATTTCCATGGTCTGTCTCTCAAAAGTAAGCGTGATTCTTTTTTCATAGTGTATCAGTCCAGACTGACATAGGCTTACCCATCCCTGAACCAATCATTGTCAAAGGGGGTGGGAATGGGGGAGGATTGTCATGATTGACTTAAAAGACCAACCCTCAAAACCTGGTCAGTCCCTTAACCTGCATTGCTGGTTACACAGTGAGGATGAGTGAATGGACATTAGGCAGGCAAAATATGTCTACTACAAAACCCAACTACTGCATTTTCAGATATACAAGTTAACAAATTGCCTGTTCGAACTATTTTAAATTGGATTTCTGGTGATTTATTACCAAAGTCATGAACTGCTGTAGCAGTCAGTGAACCCATCCTCAAGGTCTGATGGCCTCTGTGTACCCTGACAAAATCAAGTTCCTGGGCCTTCAGGGTTGAACATCAGACCCTAAATCATGATGAGTTCTTGGGCTATGTCACCGTAGGAAGCCATGTTTCCCTAGTCCACGTGTCTGCATTAACTACACCTCCTTTTGCCCATCCCTTCCCCGAAAACACCCTGGGTCTGTCACTCACCCAGCACCTTCTGAGCACTAGACTCAACAATTAACCACCACAGGGCATCCACTTCTCCCTGACCCCTGACTACTGACCTTCTGTCATGTCCTGTGCACAGGTCATCAACCCGGAATTATACCCATTGCACGCTTCCCTTGCTGCTATTACTGGGCTCCCAGAGGGAAAAAAACTAACATTTATCTGTTACCTTACTTAGCACCACATGAGATGCTTTCTAATTTAAGTCTCATAATAACTTTAAGGAAAGCATATCAGAATCTTTAATTCACAACTGAGGCAATTGGCCCAGGAAGGTTAAATATAATAACTTGATCAAGGTCATGCTACTAGGAAGGGATTCAAATGCTTGTTGATCTCCTCCCAAGCCTGCACTTTTTCTGTTGCGCCATTAAAAATTGCACTGGCCTAGTCCTCTATGGAATCTTATGGTCCCATTTCAGTTTGAAAGTTATGTTTACACTATACTATAATCAGTTAAGTGTGCAATAAATAGCATTACGTCAAAAAACTGTACAGAAAGTAGAATCATATTACGTATATTAATATTATCCTGAAAATTTTTCTTACTTGACAATTATGTCCTTTGATGATGTACTGATTTTTTTAATGGCTGCATAGTATTCTTTCTAATTCAACAATCTCCTGCACATAATCACTTATTCCTCCTATTTTCCTCTGGGACAAATAATGTTTCAACGAACATTTTTTCAGATATTCTTGGTGGTGTGCTGGTAAACCTTTAATAGTTGGCCCTCTGAATTAAAAAAAAAAAAAAAAGAAAAAAGACAGCCCTGATTTGTAACATCTGTTGATTTCCATGGTGTAAATATTCCCATTATTGGCAATTTCAGGCTACCAACGTGACACCACAGAAGGCAGAGATAGGAAGAGATGTGCACCATCCGTTCGAGCTAGCCAGTCAACTCAGCTGCAGCACATGATTGCAGACGTTATTGTGTATATGCTTGTGAGTGTTTTACAACACAGGAAAGGATAATATTAAAAGGCAATTATCACTTGCCAGATGGGAAATATAACTAGCTTATTAGCTATAATAAAGTTGAACCATGAATTAAATGCATTCCATTTGAATTCTAAAGAAGGTTCTCTGTTCCCTTAAATAGATTCTGTTTAAAAGCCAAGGGAATTTCAACACTTTTCTTTTCACTTTGTCACCTGAGAAAATTATTTAAGGAAAGCAGACTTGATGTACGACTAAAATATGTTTTTAAAAATTCAATAGAATTGCTATTAAATTCACGAATTAGTATATTCAGATGCAAGCACATGCATGATGAAAGAATGCTGACCTTTGTTCTCTGGGATGCTCATCCTACCAGGGCTGACTTACACACAGATGCACAAAAGAACCACATCAAACTGGAGGATGTGTCAGAATCGCCTGGAGGGCTCATTAAACCAGTTGTTGCTGGGTCCTGCCCACACAGTGTCTGATTCCAAAGGCCTGGGGTGGGGCCGAGAATTTACATTTCTCTCAAGTTCCTAGGTAATGCTGATGCCCAGAGAGATGTCACTTGGAGAACCACCACTCTGCACAAACTCTGAACCCAAATCTCAGGAAATCTTCTTTCATGCTCTGCTGTTACGTGAATTTCCACCACTAGATCAATTTCTTTCAGCTGGAGACTTTTTTCTTGTTAAACTACAGACAGATGTAATAGTAGAGTAAATTAAGTCCTTATCAGTGAGCACCTGGTGTGGGCTTGTGCCTGGTTCTTTTCCACGTGGTCTCTCCGTGGAGATGCTTGAGAGTTCTGCACGGTGCTTGGCTTCCCTCAGAGAAAGCAACCTAAGAGACACAGGCAGAAGGTGCAATGTCTTTTATCACCTAACTTTGGAAGTCACACACTGATTCCTGACAATGCATGGAAAGGGATTCTAAGGGCAGGAACATCAGGATGTGAGGATCGCTGGAAGCCATCTCAGAGACCAGCTAGCAGACCACTGCAAGGTCTTTGGCTGGTATCCTGAATGAGGTGAGGAGCAACTGGAGGTTTGGAGTGGAAGAGTGATAAAATCTGCCTTATGTTTTAGAAGTGTCAGGTTTTAGTCTGAAATGTCGGTTCTTGACGATCTCACGGCCAAAGAACGACCAGACAAACCAAAGTTAGGCAAGTATGAAAATGAGGTTTATTGAGGACAGAAAGGTAGAATTATAGGGCAAGAGCAAGATACAGATTTACAGAGCATGGTATATACGCCACAGATGACAACCGGACCCATTGTTGCAGCAAAGTGAAAGCCAAGAAAGGGCACAAAGAGAGAAAGGTTATGGTTTGCGTATTATTTTATGGTGTCCGAATAGGGACCTCCACGTGGTTCACATGTCACCATGGATCCACTTTGATTGGACAGTTGGGAGTCACATGACCTAAGCCTCAACTATGTATGTGGGTTCTAGGTCAATTTCCAGACTTTAGGGTACCCATAGGCGAGAGAGTCCTCTGCATTCTTTTGCAGCTGGTACGCCCAGTTCTGATTGGCAGATTCACAGGGTATTCCCTCCACCCCCAGGCATGGAGAATTAGGGTGGGGCAGGACCAAAATGGGGGCAACAGCACCCACTTTCATCCCTAGGAGACCAGGAATCCCTTGCCATCTACCTAACAGAAGGATTGTTCTGAGTGCTGTGCGGAGAGTAGACCGTGAGGGCATGAGTAGCAAGGGTGGAAGCAAGAAGGACAGCTATGAGGCAATCTCAGGAATACAAGTGAGAGATTACGGTGGCTTGGACCTGATGGTAGGTGGTAAAGGTAGTAAGAAGTGGTCAGATTCTTCTGGATATAGTTTGAAGTTAGAGTCAATAGAATTCCTGATGGATTAAATGTGGGCTGTGAAAAAAGAAGAGTCAAAGATGACTCCAAGGCTCTTAACCTGTTGGAGTAGCCATTGCCCTCTGCTATATTATCCTGGTACCAGCCCTATCCCTTGCCCTGGAAACTCATGGAATTAGGAGAGGCTGCCAGGATATTGACAGAATATTACCCAAAGTCTGTTGAAATGACACTAATTCAACATCCCGGCATTTGGCATGAAAGGATCTAAGTGTCATTTCAAATGAAACATAAAAATCAAAATTGTTATAAATCATTGAAAAATTTTAAGGCACAAATGTTCCCAAAACTATGGCTAGGCTAATTATAATCTCTCTGCCCCAATTATCCCTACCTAGCTTTTAGATGACAAAATATTGCTCTTCATTTTTTGTTTTCACTCTGCGTTAACAGAAAGATTCCTGGAATCTGTCAGCAGTAGAACATGTTCAACCACTACATAATTTTAAATAATCTTCTTTGCTTTATAATAAAAGCAATGTTTATTTAAAACATTTAGCTTTTCCAAGCATTAAAAAATTGCTCATTTTGATCTAATGTCAGAAATTTTATGCTGAATATTTCAAGTCACTGTGGAGATGAGTATTCTACAGAACAATATTAGAGTTATGGATCAGATTTACAGCTCAATTACCTGGGAACTGAACTGTTCTAAACTAAGTTTGTCTTCTCTTAGATTCTGAGTTTTGAGGCTCTTGCAAATTGGCAGAACAATGATACTCAAAGATCACTCTGGCTGTAGTTGAGAGCGTGGACTTGAGGGAATGGAATGGAATCCAACCTTTCTTCCCGCTCCTCACCCAACCACCACATTCAAGCGACCGTCACCTCTCTCTGGCACCAGTGCATCAGTCCCCCGAAAAGTCCCCCGATTCATTTTCACAAGTTAACTAAAAATGCAAATCAGATCAGGTAACTCCCCTGCTTGAACAATGCTTTGACATCCCATTGCCATTACAAAGTAGCCAAAGATCTGAGTAGGATTCACACGTCCTTGTTTAATCTGGTGCAAGGAACCTACCCAATTTCAATACCATCTCTACTTCCTCAACTCTTTCTATTCCACGCATGGTGGGTTTTCTTCCAGTTCCTCCGTGGCACCAAGCTCTCATTTTCACCCCTCTGGAACTCGTAATATGTTGTTCTCACTGCCTAGAACATTAGATTCATCTGTCTGTGCCTAATTTATGCATTTCCTTCAGATCTCAGCCTAACCTCCACCTTCTCAGGGATGTGGTCCTTTCTCTCCTTGACTAAATGAAGCCCCCGAACCCCCGCCACACTCTGGACCCTGCCATTATGCCTTCTTCCTCACTTCTCATCACACTTTATTGAACATGCCTATTGAATGCCAATCTTTCCCACTGGATTGAACTTCCCCTTTCCACCTGTCTTGCTAGTCGCCCCCGTCACCTAGCACAATACTGCTCAATGTATCGATGGTTATATATTGAATAAATGAATGAAAGCAAAGAGAGAATTGGAAAGTGTTGCCTAAATTGAAGGGTTAGAGAGAAAGGATGGATTTGAATTTTGAGTGGTAAGAGTAACTAAACTTGAAAATTTGCTGTAAATGGGGGAAATAATTGGGAGAAAGGATGAACTCTTATGTGTCTGGTTCCCGCTGTATTGCATGAGCCTTGAGCAGTACCTGGGACATGGTAGAACACTAAAATATGTGTGTCAAATGAATGAGGTTGGAGGTTGCACACGCAGAAGCCATAAGTGGACCAGTGAGCAGTTCCCTTCCCGGAGAGAGGAAAAATGTGAGCACAAGTGCTTGTGTAGACAGTGCCTCAAACATCACTACTCAGCTATTTGTTTTCAAAGAAAAGATACAAGCATTAAAAATGGCATTCTATCAAAAGAAAAAAAAAACAAAGCATGAGTGTGTCTGAAGTATTACTGGGTTGTATTCAATCTTTCACATTTATATTAGTATTTTAATACTTTACATGTTAACCAGATACCTTCATTAGAATAATTTTATCTAATTGACTTCAATTTCTGGTAAAGACAGACAAGATGTGATTTCGGATGGGCCGTTTTTGAAAGTTGTGGCTGACAGTTGCAAAAAATTATCTCCTTCTTCAAAGGGAAGAATTATAGACATTCTTTTAAAACATCTCTACCGTGACCAGCTATGCATCTTTTAACTTCAAAAATGTAACACACAAGGTTTCCATTTGGAGTAATGGAAAATTTCTGGAACTAGACAGTGGTGGTGGTTGCACAACACTGTGAATGTACCAAATGCCACTGAAAGGTATACTTTAAAATGGTTACGATGATAAATTTTATGTTATGTATTTGACCACAAAAAAATTAACGTGAAACATGTGTTTCCCAAAAGTAAAAGTTTGACCACCTTATGCAACTTAGATCTTTTAGAAATGTGAGAAGACTTGCTCTGATTGTGAGATGCTTTTAAAAATCATAAGAGCACAAGACTGTGGCGATTTCTCCTGACAATGAGATTTGGAGCCCAGCATCTGAGAGAGGAATGAACTTCAGGTTCTGTGTGACATGACTTTGAAAGTAAGAAAAAGAGAGTCTAAGTACTAACAGAAAACAATCACTTCCCGGGTCTGTAGAAGAAAAGGGCTGTCTTTGATTCTCTCTCTGTCTAATTCTATTTGTTTCTAGAGAATTGTCTTTTTAGAGACAATGCTGTACTTAAGAAATCCAAGCATGTGGTCTATACAGTAGTTTTCAGCTTTGTCACAAGCAAGAACACATTTATTTATTATTTTCCTTCAGAGATTACATGTTTTTGAAAGGTAATATCCATTAAACAGTGTCAACTTGCACTTATTAAATAAAAATAAATCCATTTTCTATTTTCTACTTATTAGCTGTATCATACACATACACCTCCCTATCTGGTCTCTGATTAGAATGAGGCAGCCAGTGTTACCACACTGTAACTCCAGGTAAAAGCAAAGAATTGACTTTCTGGTTTATCTGTCAGCTTTTTCATCTATAAATGCCTTTAGACATGTTAAAACACTGAAAATTCATTAGGTTTTTAGAAATATTGAAAATCTCCATTGCTACCTTCCAGGGTCTCTAAATAAGGATTCACCAATCTAATCATTAGCATTTATATCAGTTTATCTTGACTGAGAGGAGGCAAGTACCTTGAAAGGGCTTATCAAAATCACCTAGGGGACTTTTTCAAACTACAGTACATATTTCCTTGAGTCCCTGCTGAGAAACTGATACGCCCTCTGGGTAGGGGGAGGGAGTGGGGATCTTTTCCCTCTTCTCTCTTGAGAATTATAGCCACTGGGAGCCTCGCTTACTGGTGAGAGTGTATTGTACCCTTCAGGTGGATTAAGGCCAAGAAAATGGTAAGCATCAAACACTGATTTATATAACTCTTCATGTGAGGCTTTCACAGAAAAACAAATTTCTAGTGGCACGTCATTGTCTCACTGCCTAGACTGAATAAAGTGGGCCAAGAAACAGTACGTAAAGTGCTCTAACAAATGAATGATAAAAAGATTAAATTTCCAATTGAAAATGAGCAACAATAATAGAAGCGAAACTCAAGTCACTAACAAATAGAGGACGAAATGTTTCAACCTCACCAGGAACTGAAAAAGGTAGAAATGTAAACTGCACTGTGGAGTCTGGTTTGACTTCTTCTCTGACCAAGATGAATAGCAATGACAAGATTTGCCCTCCCTGTGACTGAAAAATGGACAAGCTATAGGAAACAATGATCTGTATGACACTGGACCTCAGTAAAAGAAGGACGGTGATCCTGAGAGATGGGAAACAAATGCGGTGAGGCACAAGTTGCCCAGCTTACGGCCTTGAGAGAGTTTCCAGGTCACAGCACGGGGAGGGATCCCTGGGCAGAGCCTAGCAGATTGCCTGAGTTGAAAAGAGGGAGCAAAGAGTACAGGGCGACCACGGCACTTAGAATTTGCAGGATAGAATAATAAGGAGAAAGCTGAACAGAGAGAGAGCTTCAGAAATCTGCACAGGGAGGCTCCCTCTCCCGTCTCTAGCTGAATACTGATCAGCACATGTACATGAAGAAGCCACCAGAGAGGCCAAGGGAAGAATCTCCTGAAAGGATTGAGGTTAAACAGCGCCTGGTGTTCACACAGGGTCTGTCCCACCAGCCAGACTGAATTCATGGGACATCTTTTAGGGTATTCAGAAGGGACTTGCCTCAGTAGTGGAAAATTAGTGCTTACCTGAAACAATGCTCTGGTCCCATCTAATAAACCTCACAAGCAAGACCTAAAAGTATCAAACTGTTTCCAAGTAATTTAACTGCATCCTGGAAATAAACCAGAGATCATTATATGAATACAAAAATATTCAGTAGTCAACAAGGTAAACTCCTCAATGTCTAGAGGAGTTTTTGAACCAAAAATTCAATAGGTATGCAACCAAGAAAGAAAATACGACCCATAATGAGGAGAAAAATTAATCACACAGGTAATTAATCTAAAACGGGTGTTAGAATTAACATCTAAAGACAATAAAACAATTATAACAACTATACTCCATAGATTTAAAAAGTTAAATAGAGACATAGAAGATATTAAAAAAAGACCCAATATCAAACTTGTAGAGATGAAAACTGCAATATGTGAGATGTAAAATACACTGGACAGGATTAACAGCGGAATACACATTGCAAAGAAAAATATTGGTGAACTTGAAGACGCAGCAATAGAAACTATCCAAACTCTAATGAGAGAAAATAGAATCGGAAAAATAAACAGAGCATCAGGGAGCTTTGGGACAACATCAAGCAGCTGAATAAATAAGAAATTGGAGTCACCTAAGTGCACATGGGGTAGGGGAAGGGAGAAGAAGAAAACATTTTTTGCTGGAATAATGGACCAAATTTTTCCAAATTTGATGAAAACTATAAACCCACAGATCTAGGAATCCCAACTAACTTCAAGCACAAGAAATTTGAGGAAAACTGTAACAAGGCGTATCATAACAGAAGTGTTCAAAAACAGTGATGAAGAAAAAAAATCTTAAAATCAGCCAGAGAAAAAAGATAAGCTCTATACAGAAGAAAGATAATAGGGTGACAGCAGCTATGTCACTGGGGAAAAATTCAAATGAGAAGAGAATAGAGCAGCATCTCCAAAATACTGAAAGAAAAACACTATTAATCTAGAATTCTATACCCAGAGAAAATATCTTTCAAAACTAAAGGCCAATTAAAGACTATTTTAGACATGTAAAAGGTCAAAAAGCTGAGAGAATTTATTATCAGCAGGTCCACATTACAAGAAATGTTAAGTCCTCAGAGAGAAAGGAAAAGATACAGATTGAAATATTAATACAAAGAAATGAAAAGACCAAAAAATGAAACTATGTGGGTAAATGTAATTTTTTTCATCATTTGAATTTCCTTAAAAGATAGGCTGTTTAAATTAAAATGTAATAATGGAGTGTGGGCTTCCTACCATTTGTTCAAAATGTATGAGAACAATAGCACAAAACTTGGAAGGGAAGAAATAGAACTTGTTCTTGTCCTATATCTGAAGTAGTCAAATATCACTTTCACATAGACACTTATAATTTTTTTAAAAATTCAGTAAGAATGTGGAAGATTTGAACAATACTATTAGCCAACTCGACCTAGTTGATATTTATAGTCTACTCCATGCAACAAGAGCAGAATATACATTCTTCTTAAGTGCACACAGAATATTCACCATGTTAGGCCATTTTCTGAGCCATAACACAAATCTCGATAAATTCAAAAGGATTCGAGTTGTACTGAGTATGTTCTCTGACCACAGCAGAATTAAATTAAAAGACATAAAACATGTTTGGAAATCTCCAAATATTCGGAAACGAAATAACACACTTCTAAACAACACATGCATCAAAGAAGAAATAAAAATTAGAATTATAAAGTATTTTCAACTGAGTGAAAATGAAAATATAAAATACCAGAATCTGTGGGATACTGCTAAAGTAGTATTTAGAGGGGAATTTATAGCAGTGTTTAGGGGGAAGCTTGTGCCTGTATTAGAAAAGAAATATCTCAAATCAGTGGCCTCAGCTTCAACCTTAAGTAACAAGAAAAAGAATAACAAGTTAAAGACGAAGTAAGTAAAAGAAAGGAAATAATACAGATCAGGGCAAAAATTAATAAAATAGAAAATGAAAAAACTATAAAGAAAATCAATAAAACAAGAGCTAGTTATTTGAGATCAATAAAATTGATTAAACTCCAGCCAGATTGATTAGCGCAGAAAAGAAAGAAATTACAAATTACCAATAACTGGAATGTGGAAGGTGGCACCACTACAAATTCTACACATACTAAAGGATAATGAGGGAATATTATAAACAACATTATGCCAATAAATTCAACAACTTAGATTAAACAGACAAATTCCTCAATAGACACAAACTATTAAAGCTTACTCAGGAAGAAACAGATAATCTAAATTACTCTATATCTATTTTTTAAAATTGTAGTTCAAAAACATTTCCACAAGAAAAACTCCAGCCCAGATAGCTTCTTTGGTTAAATCCATCAAACATATAAGGAAGAAATAATACTAGTTCTATACAAACGTTTTCAGAATACATTACACTAGTACCAAATCCAAGAAAATATGAGAAAAGAAAACTACAGGCCAATATCCCTTATAAGCATAGATGCAAAAGTTTAGCAAATTGAATTCAATGGTATTTAAAAATAATAATAATAATAATAATACATCATGACCAAATGGAGTTTATCCCAGGTATGCAAGTTTGGTCTAATACTCAAAAAATTTAAAATGGAATTCCCCATATTAGCAAACATTAAAAAATCCCTTTGATCATCTCAAAAGATGCAGAGCAAACATGGACAAAATCCAATACCCATTTCCAACAAAAACTCTCAGCAAATAGTAGTAGAAGAGAACTTCTTCAGCCCCATAAAAGGCATCTACAAAAAACCCTGTAGATAAATATCATACTTAATGGTAAAAGAGTGAATCTTAGTTCCACTAAGATCAGGAACAAGAAAAAAGGTGTCTTTTCTCACCACTTCTATACAACATTTTCCTAGAGGTGCTAGGAAGTACAATAAGGCAAGAAAAGGAAACAAAAGTCACCCGGATTTGAAAATAAGAAGCAAAACTGTCTTTATTCACAGAGGATGTGATCATCTATGGAGAAAATCTATGGAATTTACAAAAAACAAAAAAGGCTGATAGAACTAAAAAGTAAGTCCAGTAAGCTTACAGGCCCAGGTCAATACACAAAATTGAGTGTATTTCTATAAACTAATGACAAACGATCAGAAATTGAAATTTTAAAAATTACCATTTACGGTAACATCAAAAAGTATGAAATATTTAAGAGTAAATCTGGCAAGAGATGTACAAATCTTGTACACTGAAAACAATAAAACATTTCTGTGAGAAATTGAAGAAGACCTAAATAAACATAGAGTTACACCTAATGCTTGAGTCAGAAGACTCAATATTGTAGGAAGTCAATTCTCCCCAAATTAATCTATAAATTTAACACAACCATGTCAAAAATCCAATAAGTTTTTTCACATAAATTGAAAAAACTGATTGCAAAATCATATGGAAATGTGAAGGGCCCAGAATAGCCAAAAAAACTTTGAAAAACAACAACAGAATTGAAGAACTAACACTACCTTATTTCAAGACTTATTTAAAGGCCACACTAATGAATACAGTGTGGTATTGGTGTAGAGACAAAGATAGGTGACAGAGAGAGATTGATAGTTAGACAATATAGAGGGTCCACAAATAGAAATACACATACATTGACAACTAATTTTTGATAAAGATACAAAAGTAATTCAGTGGAAAAAGGATAGCATTTTCAACAAATAGCACTGGAACGATTGGATACCTAAATACAAAAAACAAAAAGTTAAGCTTCAATCCACGCCTCATACCATATGCAATAATTACCTGAAAATGAATCATAGACTATACTTAAAACCTAAAAATATAAAACTTCATGAAGAAAATATAGGAGCACACTTATCTGACTTTGGATCATGCAAAGATTTTTAAAATATGACTCCAAAAGCATAATCTATAAATGAACACATTGAAAAATTAGACTTCTTCAATCCATAAATGAACAAATGAAAAAATTGTACTTTCTCTTCAAAAGATACAGTTAAGAGAATATAAAGACAAGCCATACACTGGGAAAATATCTTTGCCAAGCATCTATCGGATAGAAGACTTGTATGCCAAATATAAAAAGAGCTCTCAAAATGCAATGATTAAAAAAGAAATAATCCAATAAAAAACAGAGAAAAAATGTTAACACTTTATCATATAAAATATACAAAAGGCAAGTAAACACATAAAATGATATTCAATATCATTAGTCTTTAGGGAAATAAAAATGAATGAGATACCATTACATGCCTGTTAGACTGTCTAAAGCTAAGATGACAGATCATGCCAAGTATTGCTAAGGATGTGGAGAAACTGAAATTCTCATATACTGCTAGAAAGAATATAAAATGGCCCATCCACTTCAGAAAAGTAGTTTGGTTATTTAATTGTTCTTTCCTTCCTTCCTTCCTTCCTTCCTTCCTTCCTTCCTTCCTACCTCCCTTCCTTCTTTCTTTTTAATTGAGACAGGGTCAGCTCTTTCACCCAGGCTGGAGTGCAGTGTCACAATCATAGCCCTTTCAGCTTCAAACCTCTGAACTCAGGAGATCCTCCGGCTTCAGCCTCCTGAGTAGTTGGGACTACAGGCACCTGCCACCATGTTTAGCTATTTTTAAAATTTTTTGTAGAGATGAGGTCTCCCTATGGTAATTTCTTAAAAAGTTAAACTTAGGCCAGGCATGATGGCTCATGCCTGTAATCCCAGCACTTTGGGAGGCCAAGGTAGGAAGATCACTCAAGCCCAGGAGAATGAGACCAGCCTGGGCAACATAACAAGACCCCATCTCCACAAAAAATAAAAATTAGCCGGTTGTGGTGGCATGCACCTATAGTCCTGGCTACTCAGGAAGCTGAAGCAGGAGGGTCGCTTGAGCCCAGGAGTTTGAAGCTGCAGTGAGCTATGATCATGCCACTGCATTCCAGCCTGGGTGACAGAATGAGACCCTGTCTCAAAAATAATAAAAGTTAAATTTACACCTACCCTATGATCCAGCCATTTCATTCCTAGATATTTGACAAAGAAAAATGAAAGCATATATATACACAAAAAAACTTTTATGCCAATATTTATGGCAGCTTTATTTGTATTAATAATAGCCAATATCAGGAAGCAACTCAAATGTCCATCAACAGATGAATACATATACAAATGATGATATGTCCACACAATGGAATACTTCCTCAGCAACAGAAAGGAAAGAACTATTGATATATGCTACAACATGAAAGAATCTCAATATTATGCTTAGTGAAATAAGCCAGACCCAAAAGAGTGTACATTGTGTGATTTATTTCATCTGTAAACACTTCTAGGAACTGCAAAGTAACATATAATGACAGAAGCAGATCATTGGTTGCCTGGGAATGGTGTAGGGGGTGCAAAGCGAGGACAGGCAGGAGGGAGAGATTACAAAGGAGCATGTGGAAACTTTTAGGGATGACGGATATGTTCATTATCTTGATTACGGTGATGGTTTCACAGATGATACATATCTCTAAATGTATAAAATTGTACCCTTTAAATTTATACAGTTTATTGTATGTAAATTATACTTCAATGAAAGTATGAATACCATGATATTTTTGTCTATGGAAATAGCAATTATTGTTAAAATAATTACACTCAATGCAGCTGGGTGTGCAATGAGAAGGGCATGCCTGTATATAATTGTTAATGTGCACAAATTGATATAACCTTTCTGTGGGGAGTTCGGCAAATATAATATATATAACCTAAACATTTGTACCCCTGTTATATGCTAAACTAAAAAAAAAAATTTAATTAAAAAAAGAAATAAAAACAATTATAAATGAGTTCGTATTCTGTAATTCAGTCATTGCATATTCTAGAATGAGTTTTATATTTGAAAACATGAAAATATGGACAACACGTAAGTAAAAAGATGTTTGTCATACTTTTATTTATAATAAAACATTTTTAAAGTAAGGAAATCACAAATAAATTATCACAAAGCCAATTATCACAAAGCCAAGGGAATATTACTCAAATGTTAAAATTATGCTAAGAAAGAACTTTAATAATATGGAAACTAAAATATGTTTCAAAAGGTAAATAGTAACTGATTCTGAAAGGTGATTTCTTTTTTCATATATTTCCATATTTTCTACAGCAAGCATGTATTACTTTTACAAATTAAAATAAACACTCTTCTTTAAAAGAAGTAAGAAGATAGTTTCAAAAATAATGGCAGAGCAATCATCTGGTATTCATGTTACTATTACCTTTGCTGCTAATACTGGTATTTGTAGAATAAGTGTTTCCCAAAAGGAAGAAAGTTTATCTGTCCTAAAACTTAATCACTTACGACTGGATAGTCAGTCACTCATTCCTGACAGATATAGTCTCCCATTTCAGATCCTTCAAACAACTACTTTCTTTTTCAAGTTCTTATTAAAATCTCATCCTTTAATTCCAGTAAATCTTCTCCAAGGGAGAGAACAAGTCATAGAAACTTAAAGAATAAAACTGGGGAGAATGTTTGTAATAAATATAAAAAATTAACATGTACATAACTAGTTATCACTAATTAATAAGAAATATTGGTCCTACCAAAGAAAGTAAGCAAGGTAATAAAATAGGTCTACAGAACTATAAATAATCAATTAATATGTTAAAGAAGTCTATCTTAATTAGTAACCAATCCAAAAGCAAATTTAAACATCAGTGAGTGCCATTTTTCAATCTGTCAAATTGGCAAAGTTCAAATAAATATGACTCTTGCAATTGGCAAAGGTGCAGTGAAAGCAAGCACTTACCAATGCTGTCTTTGTCCATCCAGGCTGCTATATCAGAATATCACAGACTGGAGGCTTCTAAACAGCAGAAATTCATTTCCCACAGTTCTGGAGGCTGGGAAGTCCAAGATCAAAGAGCCCACAATCTGGTCAGGGCCAAGTTTCTGGTTCATAGATGTTGCACTACTTGCTGTGTCCTTTCATGGTAGAAGGAGTGAAGGGGTCTCTCTAGAGTCCATTTTATAAGGGCACTAATCCCATTCATGAGGGCCCCACCACATGACCTAATCATCTCCCAAAGTCTCCACCTTCTAATATTACATCACCTAGGGAGTTAGGACTTCAACATATGAATTTTAGGGGGACACAAATATTCAGACCATAGCAAATAGCATTGGAAGGTGAGTTAAAATGGTACAAATTTTCTTGAAAACAATGACTCAAAGATTTGTGGAAGAAAAGATGCTCATCAAAGCATTATCTGTGGTAACAAAAAGATCAGAAACAACCTGCATACCCAATAATAGGGATTATTAAAATAATTATGGTGCATCCATGCAATAGAATAATTTAAGGCTGTTAAAAGTCAGGTATTTAAAGAATATTTAGAAACAAGGAAACTTGTTTATGATCAAATGCTGAATGAAAAAAAGACAATATAAGCACATGACCCCATTGTGTTAAATACAGAGGTTGGGGAACAGTGGGGAGAGAGAGAAAGAGAGGAAATAAAACCAGAAGGAAATATCCACATGAATTATCAGCATTTAACCTCTGCTGGCAGGAAGGAGGATAATATTATCAGTAATTTTTTAATCACCATATATTCTTTTCTCTGTTTCCAAATTTTTCTTTTATTATTAGAAAAGTTAATGTTACTGAATTTTAAGAAAAAAATAAGAAATAAGTGAGTAAAAAAAATAGAGGAACTAAATGACTCTCAATTCTTACTTTTCCTTTAAAGTCTGCCAATATTCACAACTGATCATATCCTCTCAGATAGCCACAGATATTTAAATTAAGTGGCACACAATTAAGCTCATTGTCTTTCCCCCCAAATTTGTACTTCTTGTTAATTTCCATCTTGTTTAATAATGTTACCTATCTCAATAATTTATCCATTTCAACAAATATATATTGAATGTGTACTACATGGTAGGCACTAGGTAAGCAATGGGGATGCAACGATGAATAAGATGTGGACCCTGCCTTCCAGAATCTTCTGGTATTGTAATGGAGATAGACGATCATGCTATCTAACACCATGCAACATAAGTGTTATAAAATGGCAATTTGAATAAGTGCTACAAGAGTATAAATGAAAGACAAGTAACCTATCCTTGGATGGTCGGAAAAGTCTTTCTACAGCAGATAATATGTAAACTAAGTCCCAAAGAATGAGAAGAGTCAGAAAGGGGAAGAGGAATAGGTGGTAGCTTGTGTTTAAGGACAAGAGATCTGTTGCCACAAAGGCCAAGAGGCTCACTCTGGAAACTGCAAGCAAACATTCGAGAATGTAAGAAGGGACCTGATCATAAAGATCCTTGAAAATCACTAAGGAATTGGGATTTTATTCTGCATCAATGAGAAACCGTTGAAGGGTTTTTGCTACTAAGTACCCACATCTTCATGCCACTACAGATTCCGAGAAACAGAGCTTCCTCTCCCGCACACACCCACGTATTTTTCAGAGTAGAGCCACATGGTTCATAAATGAGTACAGGTATCCTTTGCTCTTGCCACCATCACTGACCTCTGCCATACTGAGGCTTCACCATGGTTGCTGGTAACTGTGTCAAAGGTCTGTTAATGTTACTGTCTGCTTTGGGGCACCCATCACTCTTTTTGATGACACTCGCCTCTGATGCATTCAACCTTTATATTTACTTCTTCGCTGGTCAGTGTATTGCGAAATAAGAGAGATAAGTTCTCCCTTCCGTGGTTGTGCATTGTTGGGAGGGGGTTGTGGCAGAGGGGAAGGTGTCCTGCAGCAGGATAGATTGATAGATGATAGATGGGTAGATAGACGGACAGGTAGCAATATGCATAGCAAATGTCTGGAAGAATTTGGTGGGATACTGTGAGCTTTCACTTATCTTGTACTATTTGCGCTGTGAGCTCCTTTGCACTCATCCCGTGAGCCTGTGCTCGGGCCAATAATCCGCAAGACACCAAGCCCTTTTGTGAACCCTGACACATGCTATTTTTTGTTTCTCTTCCCTCTCCTCCTTAATTTCACAAACTCCCTTTTTTTCCAGTAAGGGCTCCAGCTCAGCTCAGTTATTCCCTCGATGATGCTGCCTTCAGGGCTCTTACTCCGCTTTCATTATCTGCTAGCACTTTCCACATTTTATTGTCATATATATTTTAACATGCCTACTACTTTCCTCAATAAAAGGTAAGCTTCTCTGAACAGGAAAACCGTGACTTGAAGTCTTTGTATTTCAGAATCTAAAGCCATGCCTGGCACCTAAAAAATACCTGCCATATGTTTGCTATTGAAAAAAATAAATTACCTTTCTAAATACGAAAGCCTAACCTCCTAGAAAAAAAGGAATTAGCATCAACATCCTAATCTGTTTATAAATTTTTTCCAGAATTTCTTTTAAAATAAATGCCCATAAAAAAAAAAATCTGCAAGGCAGAAAGATATTGAGGCTTCATATTATTAAAATAAGGTTGTAAGCTAAATGGATGCTTTGAAATAAGTGAATATCTTGAGTAAATGTTCAGTGTTAGTCATTATTTTAAAGAATTTTTCTGCATTAAACCTTAAGAATCATTTTCCATTTCAACTAATTTCCCAACTTTTCTTTATATGAGGAAAAGATACAAATGACTGGGTTTTATTGGCATTTGTCAGTTCTAATTATACATCTTATTTGAAAAAGAAGCAAATGATCGTAGCGTTGGTTAAAGGTCATATATTCTGTTATCTTTTTTTATATTGAAACTTCTATTTTTGTCTTGTTCTACTGTAGTTCAGACATGAAAAAAAGGGTAAGGAAAGGAGCAAAATTTGATTGACAGCCAATGCTAACAGTAACCAACCCTCCCCAAAGAGACTACAGTGGAATGTGAATAATGACATAAATCATAATAGAAAGTGAAAATCAGTCTGTTTCCACATATGGCAGGTGCTGCATGATTTCATGAATGCAGAAAACATATGGATGATTGACGGATATCGTGTTGTGTGGATCAAAGTATTGTGTCTCAGAGTCACCTTTGCCTTCAGCAAATCACAATGGAGTCCTTTTGTCATTTTAATAATGTTGGAGACTGGTGAATGCAGTGATACAGATAAGTGACAATGCATTCTAAAGTTCCCATGGACCAGTTGTGGTTTCAAATATTTTCTTTTATTGTTCCATGAATATGTTTTTCATACCACATGCCCCAACTTTTATTTCTGAAAACATTGTCTATTGAAGTTACAGACTAATTTTATATAAATAACTTAGGAAGATTATTGTGTTGTTTGGGGGGAACAGATTAGATCTATCCTGTTAACTCTTCAAAATAAACAGAGGGACTCTTCTGTAATGAAAAGTGATTTACATGGAAAAAATAGACTAGCTACAGGTGACTGCTCCTTCTCATTTATCTGTCTATGTATCTATCTGTAGAAAGAGACGGAGAGAAAGAGAGAGAGAGAGAGAGAGAGAGAGAGAGAGAAGGTACCTAGTATCCTTCCTTACACAAAATAGAAGGTCAATAGGTACTTACTGAATTAATTAAACACTGAAATTTAAAAAAATGTCTTTAGGTCACTCAGAGAAATTACTTTCTCTTTTTCTACTACTAATCTAGTTTTGCATTTGCCTAGAGTTGGTGATATTTGGGGGTGTTGTCACACACCCTCTAAGACTTAGGATTGAGGTCCTGTTCAACTTCCTTCAAAGTCCACAGAGCAGCACTTGAATTTTCGACATACCAACACCCACAAACTCTGCCATCCACTGCCCACAGTAGTCACAGGACGTCAAATTGTTTCTTTGGTACTCCATTTGTTTGCTTTTGTGACATTTGTCCTAGAAATTAAAAAGTATCTTTGTTCATGTTTTTATTGGATTTCAAAATTTAAATGTTTGGAATGAGAAAAAATATAGCTGAAAAACAAACTTTCTATGCTTCGTCCCTGAATAACCAACTGATTAAACAGGATCAGATGGATGTGACATTTTACTTTTCATTTCTTACAAAGACGTTTTAAGTTTCATCTGAGTTTTGAAAATTTTGAAGTAAAAACATGTAATCGGATTTCTTTTTAAAAATTATTTCTGTTATGATATACAGATTTGAAAAGTTTTTCACACAGCAGCCAGAGGGATCTCTCAAAATATCTGATCACAGGTCTCCACTGCTTAAAATGTTCCATGGTTTCCCACTGACCCTACAACAAAGTCTGAACTTCTCACTCCAGCTCTTAAGATCTTGCATATCCTGTTCCCATCTAATTCACTGGTCTCATCCCACACCCTTTCTCCTCACTCCTCACTCTCAGTCATATGAGCTTCTTTCTGCCTGACTTTTCTCCGCTGGGACCTTCTCCCATTCTCTTCCCCAGCCTGCAAAATTCTTCTCACCAGCCACCATCCCCTTGACCACGACCCATGACCATCTTCACACCTTCACCGGGGTAACTGCACAACCTCAGGTTTCAGCATAAAATTCACCTCCTCACACAGAAGTTTTGGTTTCCACAGGTTAGCAGTTCCCGTAGCATCTAACATTTTTCCTTCACAATTATTTCTATAATTTCTGTCTTCCTCACTGAATCGTCTGGTCTCTAGGAATGGGAATTATGCCTAATCTTGGCACTGGTGTATCTTTAATTGAAGCACAGTGCTTAGCATGTAGTACCATAACAATAAATGATACTATTGCACATGAAATACTAGAAATTATTGGGGTTCAAATGTGATACTTTTATTTTTAAATCTATATCTAAATGATGGACAAACACTGAATAACTTTTTTCTATTGTTCAGAATTCAAAACTTCAAGTCATAATTGACTTAAAGGGACTGAGGGCTTTCAGCTGTGAAGAAAACAAGCCAGAATAAAATTCTTCTTTTTCAGAAATTTTACCCCTTGTCTACCTGCTGAGAACCCATAGATTTCAGCCGTGTTTTTTAGTTTTTTGGTTTTTTGTATCTATATGGCGAGTTTAGGCATTTCAACATTTTCATGATGAAGGAGAGAAGACAAGAAGTAAGACACCTCCAAGTCAGTGTTGTCTGACTCACCTTTAACCAGGGACCTTTACCTGATGCCTGTTGGGGAACAGTAGCCACTGGTGTCTCTGTCGGGTACAGCTACTCTCACAGCTTCCACAGAGAGGCACGAATCCCCACTAAACTGTGGACTATCGGGGACAGGAAGGCTTGGGGATCTTTTGGTCTTACATCTACATGCCTGCACAGCAAGCACATTGGAAACGTTGGGGTACATTTTTACTATATTTGCTGCATGTCATTTTCTTTGATATAAAAAAGTATATATACATTTTAGGTGAGTACAATACATATAAGGTCCACATGTATTTATATAAGTATGTATACTTCATATAGTTGAAGTAACAGCTTTATAGAGATATAACTCATATGCCATACAATTCATCCATTTAAAGTATATGATTCAAAAGTTTGTAATGTATGAAGAGTTGTGCACAATCAATTTTAGGATTAGTCGTCACTCCCCGTTAACCTCCAATGCCCCAGCTGTAGGCAATCATTAATTGACTTCCTGTCTCTATAGATTTGCCTGTTCTGGACATTTCACATCAATGGAATCATACAATATGTGGTCTTTTGTGACTGGCTTCTTTATTTTAACATAATGGTAAGATTCATCCATGTGGTATCACCTCGGCATTTCATTCTTTTTCTAGACAAATAATATTCCATTATATGAATATACCACATTATGTTTATGCATTCATCAGTTTAGAGACATTTGGATTGTTCTGCTCTTTGGCTATTATAAATAATGCTGCCATGAACATCCATGTATAACTTTTTGAGTGGATATATATTTTTTAATATCTTAGATATACACCTAGAATTGCTGGGTGATATAGTGATTCTATGCTTACACATTTAAGCAACTGCCAGACTTTTCTAAAATGGCTATACCATTTTGCATTCCCACCAGCAGTGTATGAGGGTTCCAATTTTTCCTGCCTCAGCCTCCCGTGTAGCTGGAACTACAGGTATGCACCACCACACCTGGTTAATTTTTTCTATTTTTTGTAGAGACATCTTATTCTTGCTCAGGGTGGTATCAAACTGCTGGCCTCAAGTGATCCTCTCTCCTCGGCCTCCCACAGTGACAACCATCAGAGATAGATTAAGGGACATTCCATCTACCTTCTAATCTTGTGCATATTCCACACCTGCCATTAATAATAAGTTCTGCGGACAGATCCTAGGCTGGTCCTCATGATTTCTACCTCCTAATGTCTGCACCTTTGTGTAATAACCACCATCTGGGAGTATGTGGGGCCTGTAACTTGCCTCTAATCAACAGAATGCAGGAAAGGTGACGGAAGTCACTCTAGAAAGTCAATATATTTTCTAACTACACATCCCCAATTTCGAAGCTAGTATTTGTAGCCCTAGGTCCAATGGTTTTTTCACTTTGCTCACCAGCTGATAATTATGCTATATTATATGAGACTCAGTCCTAGCAGACTGGAGCAAGCAAGACTCTCCTGCCAGCTTGCAGAAGCAAAGAGCCAAGTTGTGAACCACCTGGAGAGAGGATCACAGACAACTCTGTGAACGGTCTGTGAAGGAGCAGCAAACTGAGAAAGACAAATCAATCACACGCATGGAAAATTCTCACTGCCAGCTTCTATCCACACTGTTCCTTGTTTCATCCTACTACAGGGTTTCTCAGTCTCAGCACTATTGACACTTCAAGCCAGGTAAGCTTTTGTGTGGGGCCATCCGGTGCATTGTAAGAGGTGTTGTAGCATCGCTGGCCTCTTCCCACTGAACGCTCACCACTCTCCCCTAATTATGACAATCAAAAATGTCTCCGGATACTGCCAAATGTACATTGGGGTTAAAATGCCCTGGCTGAGAACCACTATTCTAGGATAAGAGCTACTGCAGTGCTAAAGTCTGTGTTGCTAAAGAGAAATCTTAAAAAAGAGAAAGATAAGCCTTGGGCACAGTTAATTTGCACACTAGAAAGTCAATATATTTTCTAACTATACATCCCCAATTTCAAAGCTGGTATTTTCAGCCCTAGGTCCAACGGTTTTTTCACTTTGCTCACCAGCTGATAATAAAGTGCTCATGTGAACAAAGTATAGGTAACTTGTTTGGAAAAGAAAACTATGTTTTTAACAATGCATGTAGAAGCATTTGACTTGACCATTAAATAACACAGTGTAGATGTAAGTTCTATTCAAACAGTTTCCATTCTGTAGGAGTGTCCTTGAAAACACAAACTTTGGGAGCCTCTTTACAAACAACTAAGTATACAGAGGGTCTTCCCGAAATACTTGCTTGGCGTTAGAGAATCTGTTCTCATTGTATTTTAGCATAAGCTGATGTGCTGCGTACACTGTTATGGCCCAGGTGATATTATGAGATATTAATGCCAATAAGAAATCATATAAGTGGCTCCAATTAAGTACAGAATTATTTCAAAACAGATGAGCTATACATAGCACATCTACTAGCATAACCAGTCCTCTGGTAACAGAGCTCTTTTTAAATAAAGTTGATCAGAATAAGAATAAGTGAGTGGATTAATACATTCTTGCCACCAGTCTTTACTGTGAAACTGCTACATATCAGGCACTGCCGTTGTTGCTAGAGACACAACAGGTGAAGGGAAAGAGTCAGCAGCAATGGTTACAGACACGACAGGCTCATTGTCTAATGGGAGAGACGGAAAAATAGAGGAATAAATAGGTGAGGTAAGCATAATGCTATGCTATGCACAAGGCACTGTGGGAGCTGACAGAGAAGGCACCTAACTCTGTGTGGAAAGCAGTGAAGCCCCCAACAGAAGTGAAGAATTCGTGTGCACCAATCAAATGAAAAAGCTGGAGAAGCGTGCTCCGAGCAGAAAGACTGACAGAACTGCAACTCAGGTAAGACTGAAAGAGAGGACAGGTATATCTGAGTGGTAGGAAATGAGGCTGGGTGGGCAGGAGGGGACTTTTATGATGCCTTTTATGACATGCTCGAAAATTCAGTGATAGGAACCACTCGAGATTTCAGGCAGGGCTGCGACATAATCAAATTTTGCATTTCCGGAAGAGCTGACCTCTGCGTGGAGCATGGACTGGGCCCAGATGAATCCTGAGGATGAGGTGCAATAGTGCGGAAGATATTCGGCAAAGCAGGAATGCCGAAGAAAGGACCAAGGGTTGGCACAAGTCCTCACCTCCTCAACTGAGTCCCCAAGAGGCAATAGAGAAAGAGGAAGTGAGTCCCTTTACCGACAGACCTTTCTTGGAAAAGGACAGGGTGGAGTAAGGGTTTAGCTGGTGAAGATAAGCAGGACTCTGTACCCCATAAAAGGAACCATTCAAAAAGGGACAGGCCACTGACAAAGATCCTCAGAGTCTGCCTCTCTCAAAAAGAGAAGAAAAGCATGAAGAATCAGCCTACCTGGGCTCTGCAGGGAGGAAATGCACCTTCCTCAATGTCTTATATAATTACTTTTATGATATAGAGCATAAATTTACTACCCTCATAAGAAAAGATGTTGTTTGGAACCCATGTTCATTAAACAGGAGTTATCATACTTTACAAAGTCAATCTGTGTGTTATTGTCAAATATTACCCTTAGTATCGCTGAGGAAAATCACCAATGTAGATGTGTGCATGTAAACCACATTTTTCTCCCCTAAGCCTAGTCTGCAGACATCACTCTGTGTGGCAAATAATAAGTTATCTATTTTATATACTTGTGCTGAAGAAAAACTGTGGATTCAATTATATTTCAAGTGGCAGAGCAATAACCCATAAACATGAGAAGTGGCAAGACGCTCAAACTACATACTGAAACACTTTCCGGGCATCTATTTCTTGTGGATGTCAAGGTGCTCTTCTGTCATACAAATGTTCTTTAGGTGTGTCATGCTGATGACCTGGCACCCGTTTGCAAGTTTAAGCAAAGACTCATTCCTCACCCATTTCAAGCTCAACAAATGGGCTAATTTTTAAATGACAGAAAGCAGAGATAGAAAGTGATAGCCTTACTTATATAAATACAGCTCTGAAAGACTCAAGAATTTAGAGTTTGTCCAGAAACCGCTAGAAATATACTTACCATTGCCTAAATCATTTAAAATACACTGTTAGATTGAGTCTAAACTGACAGAACTGCTCCGATTGTTTCTATTTTCAAGTTATCTAGGCTGATCTAAAGTTTAAATACATTTTAAAGCTTAATTAAATGAAACACTTAAATTATACAAGCATTTAATACTTAGTTGGAAATTGAAAAACAGATACCATGAAATCCCTAGGTAAAAAGAAAAATCAGGCAACATCTGCTAGCCCCATTTCTCAATCACATGGGATGGATGTGTTTATAAAGACCAAATCTTTGAATAACCAAATGCTTCTGAAACAATTTAAAAAAAACAAACAAACAACTTTTTGCACAGTATTGCCGGTTGATGGAAAGGCCTGGAGATCCTTACCGAGCTGTTGCCAGGGAATTTTTCATCTCGCGAAGACATCATGACAAGACAACTACCCAGCACAGGTGTTCCGATCATCACTTCTTGGAACTTGGAAGCTCCCAGGAACGTAGGAGAAAACCTAACTGCTGATTGGGGCTGTGCAGAAACCAAAGAGTGCTTACTATTTTGGTATGAGTTACATAGTGATCTGTTTATGGAGATTTTTCTACCTGACATTCACCCGTTCTCTTTTATAGTGATAAAAAAGGAAAGTGATTTTAGTAAGTTATGGGAAAATTATAGCACATTACCTGTGTAAGGCTCAACAAATATTGCTGAATGAATTAATAAATGACAGCACTCTACCTCACAAAATAAAGCAGAAGAAACAGAATTTGAAAACACTAAGAAGCCTTAAAGATCATCTATCTTGGCATCTGGTGGCACCACACACAGCCAATTTTAGAGATGAGTAAACCAAGACCCAGGGATGTTAAATAATTTGTCCAAGGTTCTGTTGGTAATTTAGAAGTGAGAACTGTAGACGCAACACAAATGAGAAGCTCTTATTTATATGCTGATTTACTAGGCAGTCTTCTGACTTATTTATCTCTATATTGATATATGCTAGGGCCTCCCTTTGGCCTTCATGTTATAGGTGTTCAGTAAATATGGGTGAAATAAATTTATTCATTATATTATTTATTCACCCATTCATTCACTCATCTATATCTAAATGCCTTCCCTGTGCCAGGCATCAAGTATATCATCATTTAGATAATTTTCCTCTTCCAAATAAAATACACTAGAGTCAAATACATGTGTTCATTTCTTGAGGAAAAATTAATAGTCCTATATCAATCATGTCATTAGCCTGCCTAGTGCTACACTCTGCCTCCAACTCAATTCTCTAGCTGGGATTTTTGTGGGAAAATCGAATCTCCCATCCCAAAGCCCAAGTATCCCATTATGCAATGCTGCACATCACCATGGGGTCCTCAACTGACTGACTACCTCAGGCTGTCAGTTTTGTGAGCTTTGACTACCCTCGCTAAGGTAGTTTACATAACCACAAATGTTCCCTGGTAACTGCCAAAGAATTCAGCTTATTCAAAATAGCTGTAACTGTCAACTCCATTAGCAGCTCACTGAATTCCATGGTGAGCATAATGTAGAATGCTTCTGTTTCCCTTTATGGTATTTATGGCATATGCCTTTTGACTTCATTACTTTTCTTTTATCCACCTTACCTTTTTAACTTGATCAACTCTCAGCCCAGTCCAGTTTCTGCATTTCAAAAATCAGATTGGCCTAGTTTAGCATTTTATTTATTTTAAACAATACTAAATACTTTTTATTTGGCATTGCAGTGTTCCACACCGCAACCTTGTGAGATTACCACAAGCAAAGAGATATTATACTTCACCCTGGGTCATATGCATCATACAGATTAACTTGCTGTATCAAATATAGTTTAAAATATTCTAAAAAGAATTCTAGATCTGTCAGAATGACATTCAGTACACTTTTATTTCCTATTAGCCAGCAGTTCTCAAACTTAACTATGCAGGAGAATTTCTTGGGGGACTTGTTAAAACACAAATTGTCAAGTGGAAGCAATCCAATATTCCTTGATAGATGAATGGATAAACAAAATGTAGTGTATACATGCAATGGAATATTATTCAGCCTTAGAAAGGAAAGAAATTCTGATACATGCTACATAAATAGACCTTTAGTGCATTATGTTAAATGAAATAAGCCAGTCACGAAAAGGCAAATGTTGTGTGATTTCACTTCTATAAGGTACCTAGAGTAGTCAAAGTCATAGAGACAGAAAAGATGATGGTAGTTGCCAGGGGCTGGGAGAAGTAGAAAATGGGGAGTTGTTGTTTAATGGATATGGAGTTTCAGTTTTGCAAGATAAGAGTTAAGGAGATTGATTGTACAACAATGTGAACGTACTTAACACTACTGAACCATACACTTAAAAATGGTTAAGAGTCTCACCATAAAAAAATGAAAAGTATGTGAGGCAACACATATGTTAATTAGCTTGATTTAGCCATTTCACAATGCATACATATTTCAAAACAACATGTATACGATAAATATTCACAATTTTATTTGTCGATTTAAAATGAATCTTAAAAATGGTTAAGATGGTAAATTTTCTGATGTTCAGTGTATTTTGCCCCAATTACACACACACATTACCAGGTCCTACACCCAGAGTTACTGATATAGCAGGTCTAAGATGGGGCCTGAGAATTTGCATTTCCAGCCGGTTCCTGGGTTGTTCTTAGGCTGCTAATGCTGGGAACCCTGCGATGAACAAATTTAGCGACAACTCTAGAAATTCTGTATAAAAGGGGCTTGTGGGTAACAAGCTGGTTGGAAGAAGGAAGAGGGGATGCCATACGGTTAGCATAGCAAACACCATGTCTTTAGATTGTAGGTTTATTTGGAGAAGCTTTAATGGGAGATCTGAAGGAACACTGACCAGCTGCACGCACCTCCACACCACTTCTTTGTGACACAGCTGTACCTAGCTAATTGCTTAGGGCGTCTCATAAATCCTAAGCATAAAGGGGAAAATATAAGAACTTGACATTTTCCCACTTAGATACATTCTCCTTTTATTTCACAATTTTTCTTTTAAATTGGAAGAAGAGTGAATAGGCATTTGAAAAAAATATAGGAAAATATGAAACATTAATCAAGTGAAGAGCTATGTATTGAATACCTACTATAAACAGAACAGATATTTATTATCTTGTGCAAATTAAGCATGAAGCAATGTGATAACCCCTATCAAATTAAAATTTCCAATGCTCTCTGGGGTGTGGTAGAAAAGCAATCTCATCAATTGCTTTTGAGAGTATATATTATTACATGCACTCTGGAAGGCTATGACAATATATGTGAAATATTCATATCTTCTCACCCAGTAACCCCATTTAGAGAGATATATCCTAAAGAAATAAAAGTGTGGACTATAGAATATTTATAATGAT
This sequence comes from Avahi laniger, assembly GCA_963575035.1. Taxonomy (NCBI): domain Eukaryota; kingdom Metazoa; phylum Chordata; class Mammalia; order Primates; family Indriidae; genus Avahi; species Avahi laniger. The sequence goes on along the minus strand of CAUYSK010092696.1, from coordinate 58,668 downwards.
ATGATATGTACTAGCAAAACCTGGAAACAACCTAAACATGAAGGTGAACATCAGTCAGAGGCAAGATTAATTACAGCGTATCTGGACTACAGAATTTACAGCTATAAAAGATATCTGTTATTTTAGAGCTGGCCCACAACTTTGGAAATCTCAGCTTCTTTTATTCTGTTTCTGACAGTGCTGTCAATCAAGGGACCCCCATCTTCTCTGATATAGATGAAATATTCATGACTCATTCGGAGCCAGAGTCCTTTTGTGAGGTCAGATGTGGATGCCTGACAAGTGAAGGCCTCTTGCCTTGTGAAACTGCAAACTGTAAGGGCGGTGAGAAACTAACGTGCAGGAAAGCAGAGTTGATGGATGAACAGAGAGGATTCTCGTCAATATTGGATCCTACCATACCTGAAGCTAGCCAGACTACCTTTGACTCCTGGTTATATGAATCAATGAATGCTCCACTTTTTTTTCTTAAACTTACAACTAAAACATTCTTCACTAACATGTTATCATTAAAAACCATATTTTATATGAAATATAAGACTACAAGAAACATGTGCTCCTGGCTTGAGGCCAGAGCAGTGTCTCCCAGCCTTTCAGAATGACATTTAAAAATATGTATTAAAAATACATATTATTAACTCGATTTCAATATATACACATCTAAGGAACATTAAAATGTTTTATGAAGTTGTAGTGTTATAGATAATCAAATATTTTACTGTTGAAGATTCTTTACTTTTAAAAAATTTACCAGTATCTTAATTCCCTGGCTAGTAAATATTCTAAGAGAAAAGGTTTATTGCACAAAATATAGGTACATGTTTCACAGGTCACTTGTGGAAATATAATATGGTATAATCTCTATGAGGAGAAATATGGTGATTTCTAATAAAATTACACATGCATTTGTCTTTGAGCCAGCAATACCAGTTCTAAGAATCTATCCCAAAGATACAGTAGCAAAAATATGAAAAGATATATGTACAAGCCTATTAATTGCAGCATATTTTTAATAGGAAAGTTTAGAAACAACCTAAATGTCCAATAAGAGAGGACTGATGGAATGAACTAAGGTATATCCATACAATTGAATACTACTTAATATATACCTGTAAAAAGAAATGGGTAAGATCTTGATACTGTGTAATATACAGAGATCTCCAGGATATACTAAGTGAAAAAAGCAATGCACAAACAGAAAACAGTACATATAGAGAGTGTTATCTGTTGTGAAATAAAAGGGCATATATATATTTTTTCAAAAATAATTAGTGGAAAAATAAATCAAAAACCAGTACAAATAATTAGTCATCAGAGAAAAGCAAAAATAAAAGCACATTGCGATACCTACAAGAATGGATACAATTAACAAGACTGAAATTATGAAGTATTGGCAAATATAAGGAACAAATGGAACTCTTATACACTGCTGGAAGTGTAAATTGGAACACCCACTTTTAGAAACTCTTTGGCAATATCTGCTAAAGCCTGAACATACACATAGCATGTGACCCAACAATTCTACTCCTGGGAATATACCCACCAGAAATGTATATGTTTGTCAAAAGACGTGTACAAGAATGTATTAAGAAGCACTATTTGTTAAAGCCAAAAATGAGAAACTCATATCTCCATCAGCAGCAAAATGGGTAACTAAATTAGGTTATACTGTGTATGCTATATGATAGAATATGTTAATAGCAACCAAAGAGAGTGAACACTTCTACTACATACAATGTGGATACATCTCATAAATATATTGTTGAGTGAAAGAAACGTAGCACTAAAGAACACATATTGTTCCACTTACAGTTCAACATCTGTTTGATGTTGAGAGCAATTGTCTCAGGGGAGAAGTGAAGGGTAGTGACCAGGAAGAGCACAAGGCAGTTTTTGGGGTGCTGGTAATATTCTATTTCTGCACCTGAATGGTGGATACATGGGCATAGTCAGTTTATGAGACTTCATCAAGCTGTTCATTCATGATGTGAATACTTCACTGTATGTATGTTATACTTTTAAAATGTTTAAGAACATATAAATAATTAGATCTGAAGGAAGAGAGGGAGCAGGGTGGAGGGAAATGGGCTGGGAAGTAAGACTTCTCTAATTCTATCTTGTTATACAGTTTTGGCTTTGGAATCATGTACGTGTTTTACATATTCAAAGAAATGTTAATAAATTCAATAAAAAGAAGAAAAATATGTAGATGCATGTATTAAATGGAGATAGTTAAAACTATGTTGGGCCAGGTGTCAGATTCCAAGGGAGCTCTATGTAAGTGTATTTTAGAGTTTAATGTAAGTCTGAAAATGGACGAGGTCAAGTCCTCTGACATACTAGAATGATATTTCTGGATTTGGTCTATTAGCTTGAAAACAAAATCATGAATGCTAAAAGCTCAAGCCCTAGGAAAACAAAGAAAGAAGGTAGAAAAATGAACAGCTGGAAAAGCACTCGTTATTATCCAAAACAAACAGATGTACTGTGGTTAGGCACGTACTAACCTAACGGCCTTTTGGAATTGACAAAAATGTGTTTGAGAAGCTGTAACTTCAAGCCAGACAGCTCTGTGAGCTGAGCAGTAAACCCAGACAGAGCCCCCACCCATTTGGCCTTGGGCTGAGTCAGTTATTCAGTATGTTTAATACTGACCGCTGTAGAACTGTACAAAACGGTGAGTGAAAAAGATAGTCAAATGGTTCACAAATGCTTTTTTATCATGAACTCTGGCTGCTTCTTCCATCTACTTTGTGTCCAAGAGTTTCTCCAATGGTCCTAACTAATGGAGGGTGGAAGATAATGGGAAGAAGCCTAGAACCTTCATCTTTGGGAAAGTCAAGACATGTGATTATACAGGTGTGTACAATGGGCAATCCAAATCTAATCTGTAGAGAATTCTGACCCACAGTGGATCCTATGCTACAAATGGGGTCAGAAGCTTGAACACTCTTCTAGTTGGGGGAGTTCAAATCTAGCTCTGCAATTTACTAATTTTGTCACTTTGGCCATGTTCCTCAATCCCCTTAGGCCTTAGTTTTCATCATCTGTAAAATGATAAGACACTGTTGGGTTGTTCTAAGATTAGATCAGGTAAGGCACATGAAGAACTTAGTACAGTCTAAGTGTTTAAGACGTGCTAACATTATCCTGCTCCCACACTATATCTTATCTTTATGCAATACTAACTAGAAAAAAAAGTGAATGGAATGGATGAACATTAATTCACCACCTATTATGTGTTAGGTACTTCACTAAGCATTTAAATGGTATAAAATTTTATTTATTTAATCTTTGCAAGACCCTTACAAGGTTGCAAATGAGGGAATGATATTCAAAGTCATACAGCAAATAAGTGGCAGAGCAAGGATTTGAGCCCAGAGTTCACTGACTCCAAAAATTATTTTTCTGGGTCTATAAGAAAGCAATTATCAGAATGAAAAAAAAGAACCATATCAGGATGATTGCCAAGAAAGCATTCATCAGCCTCATAAATGAGCTCCCACACACATATCAAGAACTAAGCAAAAGGGCTTACTGCCACTCAGAATGAACAGAGACAATTTTATTTGGAACATGGAGGCAGCTGGAATGGACAAAGTGTGGGTAAGCGGGAGTTGGTGGCTTGGAGAACAGTGCCTGGCACAATAAGTGTCTGCTGAGTGAATGAGGACATTTAACATAGGAGAAACGTTCCTCATCACTATAAGTCCCTAGGTGAAGCTAATGTAAGAATTTATGGGACCAGGACAAACAAGAGGACTTAGGCCAAAGGAACATATATTCTAAACCAAAGCCAGGGATCATAGAACAAAAAATTAAAATTGCCCTGAAAAAATTCAGAAAAGACAAATAGTTGCTACAGATAAAAGCAAAAGGTAGGCTCCTATTGATGTTCAGAGCTCAAGGGCAGCCAGGGATCATAGGTGGAGAAGAATATATGTATAAGACATGGACCAGTGCAGTTCAGATTGGTCACCAGAATAAACAGAAGAAAATATAGACTAAGCAGGGAGGCAAAACCAGCTTTCATCTGTGGATCCCACAACAGTGGCATTTACCCACTATTCTGGTTTTAGATAATGTAGTAATTAGATATCATTTCACGAAACTTTCAATGTGTGTTCTGCATCACATAGCAAAGTTTATTTTTCTTACTGTGAGCATGACCAAAATATTTTGAAATCTTCTGCTTTAGGGACTATGGGACCTACTAGAAAAGTATACCCTTGTCAATGGTAGTTAGGGAAATGAGCTATAGCCATCGATTAGAAAGAACCATGGTCTAGATATGCCTCAAGGGGCAGTATTACCTTGATGAAAACACCGGGTTCTAAGGTTGATTTCACAGCGCCCTGGGTAAAGAAATTTGATTGTGTAACCCATGAAGAGATGGTCAGTATTTTAGATCTGATTCATTTATGAATTTATAAAGAGAAATATGGATGCACAAAGGTATTTTGATCATCTGCTCCCTGTGGGGAAAATCTGCCTGGAATGTTACATGAGAATGTGGCTTGGTGTACACTGAATCAGAGTAACAGTAATTGGTTTGATAATGTAAGTGGTAGTGACATCTAGGTAGGAAACCTCTCCATGGTAATAATAATTAATGACAGCTAACATTTACTGAGAACTGACTGCATGTCAGACTTTCTACTTAACACCTTATATCTCATTTAATCCTCACCCTATGTGATTTTTCACTTTAGGGATATACTTGCCAAGTAGGTGACATGTTGATGTCAGTTAGTCAACCTACCCCTCTTTTGAAGATATGCTAGATATACTAACAAATTCTTTTTGACTCTGTTTTCTGAGACTCTGCTAATCCTGCTCACTAACATTGTGTTCCCATCCTTGCATAAGCATACTCCTAAAGGTGCTCAAAGAGTGCCAGTGGGCACACAAGCCACAGAATAACATGGAATCAATCTTACGTGATGGTAAACAATATCAAATATTTTTATATGAAATAAACTGAATACATTACTAAGCACATTGAAAAATTTTAATGAACATTTAAGGATAAACCTCAAAGAAATTTCATACTTAAAATAAAAAATCTTGAAATTTCTATTTTAGGGTACTTAGTGGAAAAGTTTAAAAATCATAGTACTGGCCGGGCATGGTGGCTCCACGCCTGTAATCCCAGCACTTTGGGAGGAGGAGGCGGGAGGATCACTTGAGGCCAGGAGTTCGAGACCAACCTGAGCAACATAGTGAGACCTTGTCTCTATACAAAATAAAAATTAGCCATATGTGGGGGCGTATGCCTGTATTCCCAGCTTCTCAGGAAGTGGAGGCAGGAGAATTCCTTGAGCCCAGGAGTTTGAGGTTGCAGTGAGCTATGGATGATGCCGCTGTACTTGTACTCCAGCCTTGGTGACAGAGAGGGACCTCATCTCAAAAAAAAAAAAAAAACAAAAAACAAAAGAAGAGTAGTATTATCACACAAGGGCAACACAAAACAGCTGAATAGGCCCTAAGTTTCCTGAATTGCAACCACCTATTTGTCAACCTCCCTACAACGCTGCCCAGTTCACCTTGATTGAATTGGACGTTTTAAATTTCATGAGCCCCACATTGACAATTAGTTCTTAGGTTCTGTCTATAAATAGCTGATTTTATCCATTAACATTTTTTTAAAAATCAGAATTGATGCTCTTTCTCCAACTAAAAAACTTATTGCAGAAAGTTTAGAAAATCTAAAGAAAAAAAATTTAAACGTCTTAATCTCATCAGTCAGAAATTAGATTGTTAATCTGCTGTGTTCCCAAGAACTATTCTCAACTCTGGGGTTACATTGTGAACTAGATAGTCAATATCCTTGCCGTCAAAGACATTCTACTTCTTTATTCTTGCAGATATGGATATAGACATAGACATAGGTAAACAAATACACACACATGCATTGTTATGTGATGGGATACTACCACATATACTCTTTTATTCGGTGACTTTATTTAATAGTATATCATAAACATTATTTCATTTTATTACATTTTCATCTATACCATAGCTGTTAAAAGCTTCATAGTAATTATTTTGGGGACATGACATATATAATAAACCTCCAACTAATTGTTGGAAGTTTAGGTTGTTTTCAATTTTCAATTTTTTATTCTTATAAACATACTAAGATGAATTTTTATAGACAAATTTTTATATGTATCTATGATTATTTCCTTTGGTTAGATTCTTTTCAGATCAACATGATCCTCTTTCTGGGTCAAAGATTATGGATATTTTTAAGATTTTTGACACATTGCTAAATTGTATCCCAGATTTATACCAGTTTATATTTCCAAAAGCAGATGGCTATTTTCCCATACCCTCAACAACATTAGGTATTTATTATTAACATTTTTAAACCAATTTGTAGGTGAAAATTAGTTTCTTGTTTTAATATTCTTTTTTGATCTCTTGTGAGGTCAAACATTCATTGGCCTATGTAGTTCATTTTTGTGAATTGCCTTTTCTTGTCTATTCTTGGCCACTTTTCTATTGGGGTAGTTATCTTTTTCTCTTATATTTATAAGGATTTTTAAAAATTAAAGTATGTAATGACTTTTCGTCTGCCGTATATGATACAGCTATTTTTCACAGTTTATAACTTGCTTTTTAAATTTATTCACTGAGTTTTTTACTTTGAGTTTTTAAATTTTATGTGGTCACATTTATAGATAATTTTATTTTACAAATTCTGCTCTGGTTTGTAGCTTAGAATGTCCTCTGTCACCTGAGCATCTATTACCTTTTGATTCTTCCTAACTCTGAAGAATAACATCACAAAATGTGTCAGACACATTCTGAGTATCTCCAGGTTTAAGAGAAGCAATATAATTTTTCTGTTTTCAGAAGAAGGAATAGAAGGGAATGGGAAGTGATGTACAAGGATAGAGAGAGACAGAGATAGAGACTAGGGGTAGACAGTGCTTGAGACATTTGTATTACTGGCTTTTCTTCCCAGAAAGGGACAAGACTCCAGTCCAGTGGTTTTAGGTAGGGCCTAAGAATCTGCATTTCTAACATGTTCCAAGTTGAAGCTTAAGGTACCCTAGTCTACAACAATAGGTGAAAACACTGAAATCCCTTAATGTAACAGCCAATTTGAATTCATTTATTTCATCCTTTTCTAATCTAATGGTTTTCTCTAATGTGATACATTAAAATATATAGTCTGAGCAAACATTCTCTGGTATACCTGACCCTACTCAACAGTCACCACTCAAGGCCTAGCTACGTAAGGAAAATCTTGTTCAGATAGTAAGTTTCCAGAAGTTCTTCAGGGCTCCACGGACACCTGAGATGCTCCTAAGCTCGGTGGCCAGGTCTGGTTCTGATTGAGTACTGGCAGAGGGTCTACCATTTTGCAGATAACCTCTGTAGCGAATGTTGATTTAAACTATCCTTTAAGCTAAGAAGTGGTTCTTTTTTGGTGAGGGGACAGGGTATTGCTCTGTTGCTGGGCTAGAATGCAGTGGTGTCATCATAGCTCAATGCAACCTTAAACTTCTGGGCTCAAGCAATCCTCCTGTTTCAGCCTCCTGAATAGCTGAGAGTACAAGCACACACCATTGTGCCCAGCTAATTATTCTATATTTTGTAGAGACAGTGTCTTGCTATGTTGCTCTAACTCCTGGCCTCAAGCAATCCTCCCCTCTCGGCCTCCCAAGGTGCTATGATTACAGGTCCAAGCCATCACTTCCCGCCTAAAAAGTGGTTCTTTTTAAGTAGCAAGCAAAATTCCCACTTCTGAGATATATATTTTTTTGAGAAAATAAGGAATGATGGCAAGTCATACCTCAGATCCAGTTAATACCACCCTGCCTCTCATTCCCAGCTGCCTTGTCCAAAGGCAAGCCCCTCAGCCTTAATCTTCAATCCTCGCTGTCTGTGTGTCCTCCTCAAAGACTGCTTCGCTTTTTGTCCACTATGTCTTCTGAAATCTCTCGTTCTACTCCAAATAAGCTCCTCTACATTTTTTCATGTTTTTAACCCATCTGGGAGTCATCTCGGACCTTTTCCTCATTCCCCACATCCAGAAATCAAATCTGGGAGCCTAAGTCTCAGCATCTCTCAAACATGTCCACACTTTTGCTCCTATTGTTACTGCCTTTGTGGTCTGTCCCCTGGAAAGGCAGCATGGTGCAGAAATAAACACAAACTCAATTTCATATCAGAGAGACCTGTGCTTGAGTCTCACAGCCACTGCTTATTAACTGTCTGACACTGGGCATGATACCTTGACGTTTCGGAGGCTGTGTCTTCTTTAAAATGGGAACCACATCTATCCCATGGGCATGCTGTGAGAGTTAATAAGATAGCGTAAGGGAAAGCATTTCACACGCTGCCTCCACCAAGCAAGTGTTCAACAAATATGGGTTTCCTTCTCCCACTCATTTTTTGTTCTTCGGTTTTGATCAATGTTTTCTAACAGGTCCTCTGGTCTCCAAATGAATATCCACACTACTATGAGAGCCACCTTTCTAAATCAGAAATCTGATTTTTCGGTGGACAAAGGCAATGTAGGTAACCTAAACATTTGTACCCCCATAATATGCTGAAATAAAAAAAATTAAAATAAAATAAAGAAATCTGATTTTTTAAAAAGTAATTAGATCTTACCATTGCTCACAGGACAAAGCCTTCCACAAGCATTTCACTTACTGTCTTCCACTATCTTTACATCTGCCTTACATCTCCTATGCCTTCGCTTCTAGGTGCTTCCTGAACTACACACTCCAAGCTGCTTCATGCCTGCCTGACTTCCCAGCTCTCTTCCCTAGTTCAAATATCCTTCCATTTCCCCACCCATGTCCAACTAACAACGCCTTGCTACTCATTCCTTAAGTCCCATTTAAGAATCTCCAGCTCTAAGAAATTTTCCCTTAATTATTTATATTATATAATTCATCTTACGTCCTTTTTGTCTCTATTATACTTTGTATACAACATAATCACATCCTTTATAACACTGTAGCATGGTACTTACTTGTGTGTCCATTTCCCTACCAGACCCTGAGTTCACTGAGGATTAAACTTACAAGTTAAATAGCCTTACATAGCCAATACCTAACAAATAGACTGCATCACAGTTTATACTGAATATATTAAAGTGAATTCACATCTCACCAATAATATAACTTCTTTGCTGTATTTGACAAGATTTTATAATTTTGCTTTGAAAATTATTTAGCTACAAGTAACTAGTTTAATTTTCAAAGGGCTATGATTTCTAGGCAATCATTAAACAGACACAAAATTCTTCCAAGGTAGGAAACCTGACCTAGAAATTATTTTTAAATATAATAAAATACTAAATTAATAATAATATTTTGCATATATTTAACAAAATACTTCTTATTTTAAATTTGCCTTTTTTCCCATTTTTTAAACCAATAATAAAGTTTATCAAGTCTCAAATATTTTTATACCCCTAAAAACCTTCTAGGTCATAAGGATTGTTCTTATGGTATATAATTGACTATAACAATGGCTCTGCTGATACATACTAGGTACTAGGTAGATAATAAATGTTTTGAAGATGTAATAAATAGCTATGTGACTCTTTTGTATTTTTCATTTTTTGCTACCAGTTATTTAGCCTTTGCCAGCTGCCTGGTACTGTGTTAATTTATTTTTTATATTAATTAATGCTCACTATTATCTCCATTTTTACAGATGAAAAACCTGATGCTCAAGGATATTAAGGAACTTGTTCACTAAATTAATTGATGGCAGAGCCAAGATTCACCAGACCAACTCTTAGGATCTGTCTTAACTACTGCATTGTATAAACTTTATAAATCTGTTAAACAATTTGACTTACAGCTTCCTCACTCATAAACAAGAAATAATTGTATATTTCTCAAATATATATATATATAGTGAACAAGAAGTGAAAAATGTCTAGGACAGTATGTGGGACATAGTTGGTATTCAATAAATAATTTAAATAGTTTGTTAGGGATTGAAAATAATTCCCCTGGGCTGGGATAATAATAGATGAGCTTGATACTCCTATTATGTGGTCCCATAGCAGCCTGAACTTTCCCTACGGGAGCAGCTGTATTGAATCTAATACACTTGTTTCATTGTCTCCCTGTCTAGATTGTGATCTCCATGAGGACCAGGATCATGTTGTCTTAGTCATCTTTGCACCCTTATTCCAGCATACTATCTGTCTCATATATTAGGTGCTTGAAATAAATATGAGTTGAATTGGTTAATTTAGTAAAGTGTATGTAATTAATGCTATTATCTCCATGTTTACAGATGGAAAAATCTGATGCTCAGGGATATTAAGGAACTTGCAAATGACTGTACCCAGGAAAGGAATAGACATCAAGTTGTTGGCCAACAAGTATTTTACCCTCTGGTTGGAATTAAAAAATCATAGTTTGGTATTTTCAAAGCAATATTTATTAAATCAGTTATAGAGTAACATCTCACCACTTTTCCTATCTGTAGAATATCATAAAGATATGAAAAAGTATGAAAAAATTGCCATAATTCTGCTAATATTCTTTGAGCATACTAAGATATGATTAAGATGTAAGAAGGAAAAACATCAAGCCCCTAATGATATGCAAATGATATTGATCTAATCAGTCATGTTTGCTGTCATAAAGAAATCCATATGATTACAAAATATTTCACATATTGTGTGAACATTATCATAGTGTACATCATCAGCATTAAACACCCATCTGTGTAAATCACACTGTTAGGTGCCACGAAAAAGACTTTAATTAAAACAAGTTCAATCCCTGCACTTTGGGAATCAAGTTTACCCAAATAATCCTCTCTGCTCAAAAAAAGCTCCATTGGATTTTATCATATTAACACTTCCATTAACCTTCATAAATCATCAAGTGTAAAAGGTCCTAAAGAACATGAATTCGACCAACCTCACATTTGTCATTTATTAATTTAAACTAGATCTAGTTATTTACATTGGTACTGCTTTTTAGATATTCTTTACATATGATGGCTCTTAACACTTTGCCACAGCTTGCAATTTTATTTCTAAATTTATCATTTGATTTTCAACTTTGTTTATGGTGTCTTTTTTCCTCCAAAAAATTTCATATAGTCATGGTTTTTAGTCTTTTGATTATAGTTTCTGCCTTGGTGTAATGGTATATTTTCTTTTAGCTCTTTTAGATTTAAATCTTCAATTCATCTGGAATTCATTTTTGGATGATAATTTTAAAATGTTTTGCCAGTTAACATTAAATAAATCACAACATTTATTGAGTGATCCAAACTTTCTCTACCGATTAAAAATAATAACTTTCATAATCCTAAATTTCCATATATATGTGGATCTATTTAATGACTATTTTGTTCCCTTAATTTTCTATTCTTTCTCCAATACTGTATGCTTAAATTACTTTGGCCTTACATTTCAATTTCTGATATGACATATTTTTGTTGCAACTGTGAATGGGATATTTTCTTTTTCAGTCTAATTTTCTATCTGTTTATTATACAATATATATGGAAAACTAATTGTCTTTTATAAATTTTGATCAGATCTGACTTTCTTTTTCGTTCTATTCACTCTTGCAGTTGATTATCTTGGATCATCTAGAGACACAATTTCATCATCAGTAAATAGTGACAGCTTTGTCTCTCCCTTCCAATATTAATACCATTAATACTCTTAGCATGTATGACTCAATCACGTTTTCTTCCTAAGGTGAAAAAATGTGTGATGTATGAATCAAAATGTGCCCCTTTTCTGTGTCACCTGGTGGGCTGAGAGGCAGACCTGAGACAGACTTTAGAGCACAGTTTATTAGGTGTTCTTGGGTCAAGACCTGAAGAAGGAAGGGGATGATAGCAGGACTGGGCAGAGGCAAAAGTCAATGTGAAACACAGGCCTGAATCCCAGCCTTAGCGGACCGCACAGGCAACTCTGAGGCTAAACTGACCTCTCAGTCTTGCTGCATTGGGCTGAAGTGGCTGGGCCTTTATACCCCACTTCCATCAGTCATTTGATGTGGACCATCCTGGGAAGGCGTTGGGGCAGGTCTTTAAGCACGGTGGGCTCTCTGCAGCTCAGGTGATCCCAGAGGGTCTGACAGCTGAAGGTTTTTTTCTGATAGCTCTTCCGCAGCACAGCGGAGGCAACGAGTCTTTCCTTGAAGGCAGGTCTTGGCAGTGCATCTCTGCATCCAACGCATTTTCTAAGGAAATTGAAGCAAATAGCACTGAAAGATAAAAAGCTAGAGTAATAGTTTTTGCATGCAATAGATAACTTACATAAATTGTGTTTTTAAAGTATTTCATTCAATCCCAGAGCTATTGTTTCCTGGTGGAGCAGTGGATTTACTCATGGCAAAGCTGAACTGATGCCCCTTCCTTTCTTACCTAGAAAGTTCCTACACTACAAACCATTAAACAATGACCACATCCCACTCAATGAGTAAAAGAGACTCTTTTCTTACTCTTTTTTCAATGTGTTATTTATTTATCATTTTACTTATTACTATTTTAATTCTTGAAAGAAATAGTTCAGAAAAATTTGTACTTTTGGATCATATACGTAGTTCTACTACTGCGACAACAAAAACAGTCTTTCCACAAATTTTACATTGTTAAAATACACACATACGGTAAGTTTGCAGATCATGGTGATGAATCTGAGTTAAATAACATGCTACAGAGAACCCTTAATTGCGGTGACTTGTACTATAATTCGTTCTGGTTGAATTGACCCGAGCACTCGGTGTATGAAGTGTGGGAATGAGCAGGGGCTTTGAGAGCCAACTGAAACACTTCCTACTTCTGGGGCCTGAGCAGGTTAATGCAACCCCTCTTCACTTGATCCCCATGGGATGCTCTATATGAAGGAAATACACAAGTGTCTGCCACTTAGGTTCGAGCTCAATAGATAGTTGTTACTCACGGTTACTACCAAAGCAGGATTTTTTAAAGACCTGGTCTTTCAGATTAATATACAGCTGATTATTTTATGGAAGAACTAAGTGCTCTGTACTTCCTAGCATGAAGATGGCATCACTTTAAAATGGGCCATTAACTTCCTGGATTTTTAATAAGCAAAACAGCTTGTCCTGATTGCCCTCTGCAAACACACACCTCCTTCCATGTTTGTGCCCTGATCCTAACCATCTTTTAATTCATTTACTTAACAAAAATGTTTTCAGAGCCTGCTACGCATCTTCATGACTTGATTTTACTTTCATGGCCTCTCCTCAGTCCCCTGGGGGAGCATCGGTTTCAGTTTGACCCTTTGCTTTTGTGCTTAATCGTTATTGATACTCTTTTTGTCTATCCTGCCATAAGACTTTTCAAAAAGACCCCCTTTGCCCTCCAGGACTTTATGCCTCTCTGCCTCTCCAATGACGTCAGGGCATTATACTGACACCATATATATTTACAGGTTTTTTTTTTAATTCCTGCTTTTATATATTTTAAATCTTCAATAGCTGAGTAGAAGGGTTATTATTTTTTTCATCTCATATATTAATGAAAGAGGTGGAACTTAGAAGCCAATTTTAAATGAGAATCTCAAAGGGTTAATTAGATACAGATGCTGGCTGCTAGCAGGATAAAGTCAAACAGTTCAGTTAAGGTCCCTGCCTGCAATCTGAGTGTCCTTGTAAGAGCTTCTCATTTGTGTAACATGAATACTCAAGAATGAGTGTTAAATTATAATTAGCAACATTTTCCACTTAATTTTCTTTAATTTTAAAAGTCCACCAACGAACAGCTTTATCTGTCTCAATAAATGAGCACTTACTATGTGCAATACCATGCCAAGTGCTGTAGGTGTTCCTGTACACAGCACCCTGGGCTCTTACCTGCAAGCAAGAAGGGGATGGGCCAGGTGGCGGTGAAAAGAATGTGAAGATAACTACTTAAAAACATAAATGATGCTTTCATGAAGCAGCTTAGGAAAGGAGTTCTAAGAAGTAATCAAAGTGTTATAGGAATTAAAGGAGAACGATTACAATAGTCCCCCTTATCTGAGGGGCACCCACCCCAAGACCTCCAGGGGTTACCTGAAACCGTGGATAGTAGGGAATCCTATATATACAGCACTATGTTTTTTCCTAGACATACATACCTTGATGAAGTTTAATTTATTATAATAGGCAAGTAAGAGATTAATAATAATAAAACAGAACAATATACTGTAATAAAAGCTAAGTGAAGTGGTCTCTGCCTCAAAATATCTTATTGTACTGTACTGTGAGAAACTGAAACTGCGGAAAAGGAGGGTCTACTGTACCTCTGTTTGGGGTGGGGCAGGAAGGGCTTCATGGAAAAGGAGGGTGTGAGATGAGCATGTGAACTTAGATTTTAACCAGCAGAGGTGGGGGAAGGGGTTTCTACAAAAACAGGGGTAGAAACATGAAGGTACAAGACATGTGTGACTTTAATCTCAAAGCAGGGGAGGCTGCACTGTCATTGTAGATGACCTTGTGAATAGAGTCTTGCAGACAGTGAAGAGGCAGAGATAAAAATGACTGGCATCTGGTAGTCAGGTGCAGATGAGATTAGGGCAAGGAGGCCCTGAGGTGGGGCGTTGAGTTAGGAGACTCCGTAGAGCCAAAGGAAATGAACAAGAGAATCTATTCCTATGACTTTGAGAAGGGGCTGCACGTTACCTGAGTATGTGTCTGTTTGGGAGAAAGTAAAAGGACGTGAAGGAAAGGAAGGTGCCAGGAAAACCAGCAGGAGGGGCCAGGTTAGGGGAGCTGGAAGCAATGAATTTGATTTTAGACAGATTAATTGAACCTGTGAATGGCTTATCCAGATGGAGGCATTCAACTGGGAACTGAAAACGTGCCTCAAGGGAGAATAGATACAGATGTGGACGGTTTGGTGCTAGAGTCCTAAGAATCCATGAGATTCTTCAGATAAACTGTGCTATCTTCTCTTTCTACAGTTTCCCCTCAAAAATCTCTCCCATTCTTAGTGGAACATTTCTACTTAGGAAGTAGGAGGAAATAAAGCCACAAAGTGAGGGATCAGAGATAGAATAGAGAAGTAGGAGTTCCCAGGTTGTATAGTGTCAGGGAAGTCAAAGGAAGGAAGCAGCTTAAAAAGTAGGGGTGTGAGAGGTGAACCTCCTCAAACACCGCAGAGAAGGTAAATCGCACAAACACTAAGCAAAGACTCTTCCCCACAATTCTGTTGTGTCCTATTAAGACACCTGACGTTGCACTTACACATATTTTCATTGCTTATTATTCTTCGCTATTAGATAAGGATTATTTCATATTGTTGGTTATTTTATTCCCAGCATTCATCATGAGTAAATGATTGGAGGACACGAATGAAAATGTCAATTGTGACACAGAGAATAATTTCAGTAGAGAGGTGGATGTGGGAGCCAAATTCCAATGCCTAAAATAAATGAATAATGGTAAGGAGAGTCAGGGAGATGTACCATGTTATAAAGTTTTCTTTTGTAAAAAAAAAAAAAACAAACCCAAACATCCCCCAAAACTTAAGTTCTAAAAATTGTTGACTTTGTGACGATTAATTAAAAAAAAAAAAAAAAAAAGACTGTCATTGTGTCCGGGAATATTCTTTCAGATAGCTAGTGTAGAGGAGAAAGTTCTGCTAAGATATTTCTGTTTGAGATTGTCTGTTGACCCAGTGGGACTTCGGAGAGATTTAGATTACAAGAAAAGCCACTGACAGATATCTGTGAAAGCAAGATTAAAACAATAATATACACAATCAACTGTGGTCCAAGGGTTTGTAAACCGGTGCCAGTCAGAATGCTCAGAGGTAGGAACAGCAATCTCCAGGCAGCCAGGTGAGACTAATCTGGAGAAGCTTTAGGAAGGAGATAAATTTAAGCTGTTTTGAAAGAGGACTATTCTAGTCAATTGGAAAAGAGTCTTAAAGCACAGGATTAGGTGTTTTAATTTGATTACTTGAGGTAATTTGGAGCTACCCCAGTGTTTTGAGAAGACTTGGTATAACTGTTGTTTGGAAGATGATTTATTTCCATAGTTCTTAACCCTGGCTGCTTTGTTAGAATTAAATGGAGAGGTTTGAAAAATCCCAGTGCCCAGGCTGTGCTCCAGAGCAGTTCAATCTAGGAGTGGGACCCCAACATCAATGTTTTTTTAAAAGAATTATCTGGGTAATTCCAATAAACAGCCAAAATTGAGAAGCACTGCTCTGAGTGTAGGATAAATTGCCAGCAAGCAAGAGAGAGGCTAGAATTAGAAAGGTGAGCAAGGAGGTTGGAAATTGGAGTCTGACCTAGCTTTGTGAACAGAGATAAAAGGGGTGAAGCTAAATAAAGTATTCTGGAGGAAAATTTGGTTGGGCTTTGTGATGCATGTCAGCTGCAATTTTTTAATAAAGCTACCCTCCAGGAGCATCACTGCTCTTATTACCATTGATTAGTTGGAAAACGAGCACATAGGACTCACTTTTACTAAAATTTGAAGCTTTTACTATCTGCGAAATTCTCAATTTCTGTAGTAGCAAAGCAGGTCAGAGGAGAAAAGGAAATGCAATCACTTTCAAAGTATGTGTAAACTTTTTTATATTTGAAGGAGGAAATATTATAGAACCCAGTGATGGATACTCCTGAATTAAGAATCAAAATCTAGATTTTAAATGGAGTCTCAGGGATATCTGGCTGTGATAAAATTATGATCTCTTTTGAGTAATCTTGAAGGAAATGAAAAGTCAGACCATTAAGGACACTGAAGAGAAAGTCTTACCATCATTTTCAATCATAACATTCCCCTTTGCTGGAATGAAGAATTTTTAACAGGTGTGGAAAATGATTGGTGGTGCCTCAGAATGATGACCTCTCAGAAAGGTGAGCTGGTGAGCAATGATGGGAGTTCCAATGTTCAAATTAGATCACTTTCAATCTGTTCTAGCATGTCCCACCTTTAAAGTTTAGAGGAAGGGCAGAATGTCATAAAGGGGACTATTATTTATAAAAAGTAGTATTTCATAATATAACCTGTATATGAGTATTTGATGAAATATAGACACTGAAAGAGAAATTTCACCAGCAAGAGCTTCCTGAAGAGAAGCAATTGAAGATAGTTATCTGGAGCAAATCATTTTTCTGACTCTGAGCGTGAACCTGAGTCCTACAACAGCGATAAGCATCCGTCTAATAGCTGCTGTCATTACTTAAAGAATAGACTTAGAACTGTAAAAGAAAGATAATTGTTCCTGTGTTCCTGTTCCTAAATGCTGGGTCACTGGTACATGCAGAGATAGGGTAGTTGGCCAGGGATGGTCCCAGCTATAAGTCAGGTAGGTCTGCATGTGATTAGAGGGGCAGAGATTCCACCAATACTCCCTCCCTAAAACTTCTTCAGTTAACTTCATTCTACTTGCAGGGAGTCGGGTGAAGAGTAGGTTAGGACGTTGTTTCCAGAAGATCCTTGAGAAAATAAAAGTGCACTATCAGGGATCTGTAACACATCCAGAAATGACATTCATCCACCTCCCTCACCCCAACACCAAAGGGGCTTAGGGCAAGGAACTAGCTGGGTACAAGGGGATGTGGGGAGGTGGGGGTCAGAAGGAAGAAGAGAAGAGAAATTCAGAGGTCTGGGTAGGGTGTACCAGGGAAGATCCATTTAGTATCCTGTGGGAAGCAAGTGGGCCTGGAGCAGCAAGAAAGCCCTGAAAGGTCTTGCTGATACCCTGAGAAGAGAAACTCCATCCTTCCAGCCTGCCACTGCTTTGCCTTGCTGTTGGGCTCACGGCCCACTGCACTTCATTTCATCCAGCTAGCCTGACTGCTGGATGGGTCACAACACGGGTCCAAAGTTACTCTGTGCCCCGTGGCACATTCAGGTCTCCTTAAATGCTTCCAATTACCCTTCCTTGGGTTTGCTGTTCCAGGAAAGAAGATTCTAAATGAACACTTTACAAAGTTGCCCTGCAAGTTGGTTTACAAAATTAATGATCCCAATGGAAAAGCAAATTAATCTTTGGTGCTTAGTTGAGGCTAAAGACAAAAATCGCTGCTTTAGGTACTTGCCCTATACCTCATCCACAGTTTTTTTTTCTCCCCTCCAGGTCTGCCACATTCACAAAGAGGGACAACAACAAAACTCGTAACTTGGTCTCTGAATCCAAAGGGCCACGATGCACGCACTCATTTTGCAAACATTTATCAATTGCCTGGTTTGTGCAGGAGCCGTGCAAGGTGCCCAAGAAAAGCCAGAAAAGGCTGCAGAGAGGCCACCTGATACATTCACCGCATATGAAGTTTTACTTGCGCTTTCTACATGGTTTGAAAAGACTGCAGTAAACATTTTGTAAAACTTAAATAACATTTAATAGTTTCTTCAATTTTAGGAAGAACACAATAGGTTTTCCTGAAAGTCCCCATCACAGGTCTGAGGGTTCACAGAGATCTTCTAAGGGGACCAGATGTTCTCCTGCCTTGCTGGGTTTTTCTAGCCAGAAGCCTCTGCTGCAGTGCATTGCTCCGTTCCTTCAACTGAAAAATTAAATCTGCATCCCCGGACACTCATCACCATTCACCATACTCTACCTTGAGTGGAGGCTGAAAGTACGGCTTACATCGCCCCTCCCCGCCCCGCTCCGACCCCTTTCAAGGTCCGGAAAGGCCAGATGTTTGGGCGGAGCGGAACAACTGTGTCCAGGGGCTGTCTGGCAAAGCTGGCTCCGGGAGTTCCACGGGAGCCTCGGTGCTATGAAAAGGGCTAGTGTCCATTTCCTTGGGTGTGAATCAACGCCCCTCCCCCCCGGTTGGGCCTTTGGGAGAAAATTCACGAAGGACTCAGTCAGCGCCGTAGAACCTGCCAAATACACATCGGAACCAGGGGTGTGTGTGTGAAGGAGGAGGCGGCATTTTTCCAGAGGCTTTTCTTCGAGGTCTGTTTCTCCTTTGTGCCCCACGACTGGGTTCTTTGAATGCAAACTCTCGGAAAGGGCAGGGCGGAGCCTCTCTTATGCCCGGTGGAGTATGTTGCCCATCGGTAAATGCTGAGTGACAGCGGCGATTTCGCCCTGGAAGATCCGGCAGGGATGGGGTCGCACAAGCCCTCCCGCGGGCGCGGCGGCGACCGGGCGCGGGCCGAGGCCAGAGCCCGGCGGCGAGGCGACCGGGAGCTCAGGCGGGGGCTCCACCTGGCCCGCGCGCCGCGGCGGCAGGGGCGGGGCCCGGCTTCCCTGAGGCGGCGGCGCCTCCTCGCGCCCGAGCGCGCGCTCCCCGGCGTCCGGCGCACGCGCGAGACCGGGGGGGAGCGCGCCCCGGCGGCAGCGGCGGGAGGAGGAGGACGAGGGCGGCCGAGGAGAGCCTTGTCGCGCGCACGGAGGCGGCGGCGGGGGCGACCGGAGCCCGGGCGGAGTGGGGAGCGAGGGAGCGGGCCGAGGGAGAAGGAGGCAGAGGGCAGTGAGAGACACATTTCCAATTCTCAACTACGAGCCCGAGTTTGTAGATGGGGCTGCTCGGCGGCGCCTGTGGCTGAGGGAGAGCAGCGGCGGCGCGGAGGCGGCTGAGGTGCGAGCCGGTGAGTTGTGGGGCCACCACGCCGCTCGGGTAACGGTCGCGCCGCGCCGGCCCGGGGGCGCCCTGTTGCTCGTCGCTGCGCGCCACGCGGGGACCCTGGCCCGCCCCGCCCCTCGGCACCTGGGTTTCGGCGGGCCGGGGGCCGAGCGGGCGGGGGCGGCGCGGGAGGGGAGGCTGCTCTCTGCCCCCGCCCGGCCCGCGCGAAGGGGCGCGCTCGGCTGGGCCCGGGACTTGCGGGCTGCGGGCGGCGGGGCGGGCCGGAGCGCGGCAACGTGTCTGGCCCATGCGGCCGGCCGCCCCGCCGCGCCCGGCGCTCCCCACGCGCTCCCCGGCGCGGCCCCGGCTGGGGCTGGGGCTGCGGACGCGCGGGGCGCCAGCGCCGGCACCTCTGCAGCGGGAGTAGCGTTAAAGCATGAATGGAGAGCCACGCCGGGGGCGGCGTTGCTGTGACTGACACCTTCGGGGTCAGTCCCGAGAGGGGGCGATTCCGCCGGCGTCTGGCTCGCTCCTGAGCTTGGAGTTCCTGGGGGAGGAGGCTTTCTGCAACTACCGCTGCTACTTCCGAGGCACGAGACTCCAGTTTGGCCAAAGTGGTTGTGGGCCCAGCGCACGCTGCCCTGGGTCGTTCGCTGCTGAGATCGTGCTCTCCGGTCTTGGGTACATTTATCTGGAACCAGAAAGGTGCTGGGGCTTTTTTTTTATGGCTGGGTGGAGGGCCGGGAGGGGAATCGATAGAGGGATCCGACCGTGTGATGACAGGATGTGGATTGGTTGGTGGATTTTTTTTTTTTCCCCAGAAGGACTTTTTAACACTTTATTGGGAGTTTATTCTCAATCCTGCCAGCTCCTGGGATTACAGCTAGAGACTGCGTTCATTAAACTTCCATCGGTTGGGGCGTGCATTTGCGTAGGGGGCGGGGGTGAGGCGAGGAAGAGAATTGAAGACTGATGGGGAGGTTCAGAAAATTCTCCGCATTACTTACAAGCAGCCGGTTAAGGCCAGGCTAACCGCGTTCTGTTCTTTCCTACGTCTTTGGAGGTGGTTGGAATTTTACTTTGTGCTTCCTGACTTGGTCTTGTAATATAGCTGAGAACATTCGGGATGCGTTAAAATGCTCTTCAATTGGAGTATGATTTAGCAGCCATTTCTTCCCGAGAAATCTTTCAAGTGATCATTTGGAAACTTATTAACAGTTACTAATGCGGAGATAGTTTCTGTACATAGGACCTCAGGCAATATTGCTTATTTTAGGCGTCTACTGGACAATTATGGTAAGGTTCCAGGCCCGATTATAGTTGTGTCTTCTGAGGCCTTATTACAGTAAACAACTTTTGTGGGCTGTGTCATTTTGAGGTCATTTGTATCTTAAATCTATTATATGTGTGTTTAAATGCGTATTTGCACAATGTGTTAAAGTCCAAGTTTCTTTTATTCTAGACTAGGGTTACATAATACACAAATGGCAACATTTTTAATTGCTCTGTTTTGGCCTGTAGAAACTACTGTACACCGTCTTTATGAAAGGGGAGTGTGTGCGTCCCTTTCTTACTGATGCCACTGAATCCTTTTTTTATCTGGAATATCAAGATGAATTATTTTACATTCGAGGTTAAATCAGTACTGGAAAAATTCAGGTGCTTAAGCAAATCTAGTAGCTCTCTATAAGACAGAATCTTTTTTTGTTTTTCTTAGGCCAACTGTTGGATTTTTAAAATTGAATCATATTTTTAAACATTTGAGGGAGCAGTTTGCTTTATTCTGAGTCTCATTTTGGGCTGAAATTGTTCCAGAAAACTGCATATTCCTGCTTCTCTCCCCCTTTCTCACTCTTTTTGGCTTGGGATAACCAAGAACACATAATTTTGAGACTCTGTATGTGTTACCTTTTTAAAAAGCTGTTTTAAAATTGAAGTTTGTTTATTTACCATCCCTTTCTATGTTTTTCCATTTAATAATGAAAGGTTAGCAGAAGACAACAGATGTTTTGATTAAATGCCTTTCACATTTTTGACATCTGAGCTTTGTTAAAAGTGAGTAGCATCAGCAAATTATTGCTGAGAGAATTGCAAATAATGCAGGGTTAGTGCTGGTCAAAGGCTACCTAATTGTAAATACACTAACAAAATAAATATTAAAAGAGACAAGAAGACCGTTTATACTTTTGACATCACTTACTGTAATATAAATTACCTGGTTCTAGGTGACTTTTGAAAAAGAGTATTTTGTAACTTAGATATATAACACTGATGCTAATTTTTCTTTCTAAAGTGATTCATTTGATAATTGACTAAGTTTGTATCAGAACTCCAGGTAAGTGTAGTTAAGTTGGAAGAGATGTGCTGATGTTTATTTCAGGAAGAATGAATACTTGTGCATTTGATAAAACAATTACTGGGCTGTTTGGAGGATATTATCAGTTATTACTCAAAAATTATAGTGAAAGAAATTATGCTGGTTTTAATTGTAGGTTCTTCCAAAGGTAGTCTTCACATTTATAAATATCACAAGAGCAGATAAGCACAAGAGATCTCTTTACGGATAAGGTGCTAGTATTGAATTAAAGATTTTATTTTTTGTTGTAAGAACCAGTTTTGCATGGAGTATTTTTGTTCAGTCTCCCAGAAACTGCAATGATTTTTCCCACTTTCCTGTTATTTGTATGTGACCACTGGGGGGAGACCTTGCAATTTAGCTTGACCATACCCCTCCTTCACACACACTTTGGCTGCTAATCATCCTGGGCATTCTGCCAGACTGCTGCTAAGTGTGCTGAGGAGGATGCACTCAGATTCAAGTCTTGATCAAGGTGTTTAATGACTTTCCTTGCTTTAACTCACACCATACTCACAAAGTACCTCTCTTTATAGACTGTGTTATTAACAGTCTACTTTTTGGTCTACTGTTAAGTGGGCTAACTAAATGTCTAACATAGTGAAAGATGAGATTCATGAATACATTATAGCTTTCAAAGATCTGACTTTACTGGCATTAATCATAGCAGCAGTGTAGGTTTAATTACTTGCTTTATGTACACAGATATTGGTTGTCTGGAAGGATCTAGAAAGATCATCACTCTTCCAAGAAGTATACTATATCCAAACCTCTTTATACAGATTGGTCTCCTCTTTTAAAAAGCATTCAGAGGAGGAGATGTTGAAGTGTCCCTTGTACCTAATTTTAGTGTTCATTTCACCACAGAGGGGAAGTTCTTCCTTTATTGTTGTCATAGAGATAAGATGAAAGCCCACAGCTTTGTTGACCATTAAGCTGTGGCTATTCTCACCAGGTACAATAACATCAGAAGTCTGGGTCTCGCCTTGTTGCCCAGGCTAGAGTGCAGTGCTGCAATCATAGTTCACTGCAGCCTCCGACTCCTGGGCTCAAGCGATCCTCCCAAGTAGCTGGGACTACAGGCATGTGCCACCATTACTTGGCTTCTTTTTCTTTTCTGATGGTATTTAACCTTGTTAATGTCCAATTCAATAATGGCAAACTCAGTAAACAAAAGATGTTAACGTTTACAGTAGTTTAGAAAGAACCTAAATTTTCTCCTTCCTTAATTATGGTAGAATAATTCAAAAACCATTCTGCAGTCTTTATCTTAGTAAATTTATTCACAGAATAACAGCACAAAATTCAGAGTAGTTTCTATCATTCCTTCATCCTAGACTATTCCCCATTTTTCCTTTAAGACGACTGTGCTTTTGTCCTTTTTTTTTTTTTTTTTTAAATATAGTCTGCCAGAAGAGAGATTTTCTATGCACGAAAATAATATTCATTCCTGGCTAACTTCCAGATTGTGTTAAATACTTGGGCATGGTAGTTTCTAAAGGCCTGTCTGTTAAAGTTGTCATTTTAACAGGTGGTTCAAGACTACCCTGAGCAACAGTGAGACCCTGGTCTCTACTAAAAATAGAAAAATTAGCCCGGTGCAGAGGTGTGTGTTTATAGTCCCAGCTACTCAGGAGTCTGAAGTAGGAGGATCCCTTGAGCCCAGGAGTTTGAGGTTGCAGTGAGCTATGATGATGCCACTGCACTCTAGCCTGGGCAACCGAGTGAGAGCCTGTCTCAAAAAAGAAAAGAAAGAAATTGATGTGATTCAAATTTCTGAAAAGCATTAAGGTGAATAAGAAAAACTATAAATATGCGTAAATTGTGGGGAGGGTAAAGGGCTAATACATTAATACAACTTACATGAACACTAACTTGTATTGCTTTGCTGTTGGCTTTAGTCATGAAACAAATTCAGCCAGCTCCTCCCGAAAGAGATTCCTTTTAGGATCGTGTTTAGTTACCCTTCCAACCTTTCCTGATCCCCCTTTCTTCTACCCTAGTACTGGTGATATTGTTTCTAAATCACTGAGATTTCCAGATACTTTGTATCCTTCACAGAGCCTAGTATTTTGTTAGCTACTTAGTAGCGCTAAGTAAAGATTGAATTGAAGGAGTTTAGCTTATTACTTTTTATCACTTTTTTTAATAGTCCCCGAGGTCATAATTTTATGCTTTGGAAGCAGTTTTTTATAAAGTGATTTAGAATTTCACTTGATAAATGTACTTAGAATATTTATTAGAATAAATGGGCAATAGAGCAGTTTTTATAAATTTTGATTTATCATATAGTTACTAATGGAACTTTTTCATAGTTCTTTTTTTCTGTAGGATATTATTTGATCATAGTTGATTAGGATAAGTGTTAAAAGGGGGGATAGGGTAACTGGAGATGTGTGGTACCTCTTTAGGAAAATTTGTGGAAAAGCTAGAGGAAAATGATTTTCTGAGCAGACTAAGGGCCATATGCTTAGGAAAGGAAGAGTGAAGGGTGAGGGATTAGTTTAGGGAAATTCTATGGTAGAATTCATAGGGGCTACATCTTGGGAGGAGTTTTAACCTAGGAAGAGGCTAGGCTGAATTAAAGTTAAGTGCATACTTCAAGGATAAATATATACTTTATGATATTTTGTTCTGTAGGTCATTTTACCGTGAAGTGACTCTGGTAGGGATCTCTACCTAAGTAGGGATTGGGACCCTTTGGAGTTTTCCTACACTAGAGGATTCTAATTTAATAGGTCTGGTATGGGGCAGGAGCATGTTTATATTGTTAAAGTCCCCAAGAGCCACTTTTTGAAAATAAAATAATACATCCTATGAAATATTCTATTCAATAGCCAAATCATTCAACATAGCTTTTAGGGTCTTCTATCATTTAGATAACTCTGACCTTAGAATTTGGTCTATTTCACCATTGTCTCTACTTTAGCCAAGTCAGCACATCTACAGACATCTCATTGATTGCCAGTGCTTCACTCACTTGCATACTCTTCCCTCCTTTGCCGCCCTGTTTCTTCTCTACTAATAAATGTTCAGGATTGCTTCTACCAAGAAGCCATCATTGGCTGACCGCATCCACAATTTTTCTTTTCAGTCTAGGATAAATTATAACACAAGACTTATACAACTGGTAAGTACACTGATCATATGAGTGGACGATTTGTGTGTTTTCATTCACATGAACCTTAAACATATATGCCCAGTTTTACTATTTGAACATCCTTATTTCTTTCCTCTTGCTACTAAGAGGTTGGAGCTTAGTCATAGTTTGCATAATGTTTTTAGTGGTATCAGTAATATTATAAAATGCTTCCTGCGTTTCAGGAACTATGCTAAATGCTCCCCATACATTATCTCATTTGCTTATTACAGATTTAAAATCATATTTTTAAAGTCTAAGTAAAATCCTTTTATAATTGTGTGAGTTTCCTGTGACTGTTGTAACAAATTGCCACAGACCTAGTTGGCTTATAAATAAAAGCAGAAGTTTGTTCTCTCACAATTCTGGAGGGCAGAGGTCTGAAATCAGTATCATTGGACCGAAATCAAGGTATCAGCAGGGCTGTGCTCCCTCTGAAGGATCCAAGGGAAAATCCATTTATTGTTTTTTTCACAGTTTATGGTGGCTTCTGGAATTCCTTGGCTTGTGGCTGCACCACTCCAATCTTCAAGGCTAGCATTTGAAATCTCTCTGAGCTCTCTTTTTCTCATTGCTTCCACCCTCCCTATGTAAATCCCCCTTCACTAAGGACACTTGTAATGGTATTTAGGACCCTCCAGCATAATCTCCCCATCACAAGATCCTTAACTTAATCACATCTGGAAAACCAGTTTTTCCAAATAAAGTAACATTCACAGGTTCCAGAGATTAAGACATAGATATATTTTGGGGGACCATTATTCAGCCTACCACAGTGGTGATTCAGATGGGTCAGAAAAGGGGGAAGGGACTAATAAAAGTTCATTCCAAGTTTCTCTTGAGTAGCTGGGACTACAGGCTCCCACCATCATGCCTGGCTTATTTTTAAAATTTTTTGTAGAGATGATGTCTCTCTATTGCCTGAACTGGTCTCAGACTCTTCCTGGCCTCAAGTAATTCTCCTGTCTTGGCCTCGCAAAGTGCTGGGGTTACAGGTGTGAGCCACTGCATCCAGCCTAAGTCAGTGTTTCTCAACTGGGCGGGGTGTAATTTTGCTGACCTCCTACCCCAGGAGCATTGGCTGTCTCAACTGGAATGGGATTGCTGCTAATATCCATTGGAGTAGAGGTCAGGGTTGCTGCCAGCAGTGCACAGGACAGTCCCCCACAAGAGGAATTATCCAGCCCAAAATGCCAGCAGTGCCGAGATTCAGAAACATTGTTCTAAGGGTAACTATTGCCAGTAGCTTTTTTTTGTAGTAGTTTAGAAAAAAATTTTATGCCTCTATCAGCATATGTCATGAGTAAAACCCTCTAATCTAATTTGATCAGGACTAGTGGTAGTTTTTGGCTAACTGAAAGTTGATTTAAGTGAAGAGTCATAAAAAATGATTCACATATACTTTATTATTACTTAAAAATAAAAATATACATTCGTGTGTCAGTCTTTTCTTTGAGTATTTGTCTTTTGCCAGGAGCTCTGGGTCATCATTATTATATAAACTAGTGCATTATCACTGATTACCAGAGTTGCATGAGAACTTAAAAGTTTATGAAGCAATCTGAGTGTAGGATCTCGACTTCTAATGTTTCATGACTCAGTTGTTTATACTTAATCTTGCTTACCCTTAATTATACAACAATTTATCTTTTTGTTTTCTTGTTTTGTTTTGTCACTGTGCTTTCTTTGGGTCTTTCCAAAGCATTCAACTTGATTTTCATATAAAGAACAATGTAATTCCCGTGGTCTTGTATCCAAGAAGAAAATCTATTTTGTACAAAAAATAATGGTTCACTAAGGAATTGGGAGTATTTCCAGTTGCAGCTCATTTATTGAAATAGCTTCTAATGAGGTGATACGGCTAGGGCTAATGTCAGTTTTTTTACAAATTCTTGAATGTTTCAGAAAATTTTATTTTGGTACTATAATGACAACAAATTATCTATAGAATATTACTATAAATACCTTATTGATGTTACCAGCTTAATTCTTGAGTTGCTTTTCTACTAAAGAAAACATTGATTTTTTTCATTAACTGTAACAAATATTATTCGAAGTTTGAATGAATGTGGCTGTTTTCAAGTGGATTTGTCTGTCTTTTTATTTTACTAGAGTATGTATATATACACATAAATGCTCTGTGGAAAATTTAACTTTAGTTACATAAAATTATTTGCCTTTTTCATTCATCTTTTAGTATCCTTCTAGCTGGGACTTTGATATAAGAAACTTAGGTAACTGAGTAAAGAAATTTAATTTGTTAAGGTTACTTATTTTAGAAATGAAATGATAGTCATGCATATTTTTAAATTGATTCAAGTGTTTTTAATTTTTTGTTTAAGCTAGTAATTTTTTGAAAGGGGATCAGTGAAAAAAAATTTGAACCACATTTTTAAGAAGGTTCTGGAATATCTTGTGAGACAAAGTAGTAGTCACAGTGTTCCCTCACCAGTCCTTAGCGCTTGAAAACTCCTAGGGGTAGAGAAATTTTCCATGAAGGAATTTAAAATATTATGGAATAAATAAGGTTAAGGAGACTAAGATTGTGAATGAACCCATAAAAATCCTTATAAAGTTTTAATGTTTGCCCAATTGAAACATTAAATATTAATAGAATATATCAATCAGATCATCAACATTTTATGCAATTCAGTTTTGGAAATAGCAGATACTATACAGTTAGTTTCTTGTCATTGTTACTTTCTTGAAAGAAATGTCTCAGGACTTTCAGTCTGGACCAAAAAAAAAAAAAACACCACCACCTCATAAATCCTAGGAGGCATTTTTGAGGATGTTTTATTTAGAGCTTTTCTTATTTTCACTTAAAAGTTCCTGATTCCAACTTCTGGTTCCAAAGCTGTCCTAGAGATAGCATAACTTGGATGTTTGAGATAAAAAATAAGCTTTTAGTAACCTTTATTTTACTCTGCTTGCTATAGCCAAGTAGGTATTTATAGTTAGTTTCCACCCATGATAATTTTATGCCAGTATTCATCAGAACATAACAATAGAACACTGACTTGGCTCTGTCCTCCATATTCTCATCTCCATTCTCTCTTTCCCAACAGACTCCGCAATCTTAGATTGAAGGCTGCAAATTTGGTTTATCTCTGCTGCTGTTCTCTTCTAAGAGTTTGCACTGCAAACATCTTCTACTTTGCCTTCTTTTTATTTCTTTTATCATCTAAACCTGAAGTTCCCTCTTTCCCAAAATATCTTCAAAAATAACAACTTAAGAATTTGTTACTCCCAAGTAGAAATTTTCACTAAAAGAAAATCTGTGTACATGTATATATACTGGAATTTCATATAATAAAAATATTACTTTATGTAAGTTTATTTGAGGGAAAAAACTATTTCCCCCAGCCAAATTCTCCCATGCACATAGACTGTGCTTAATATTTGTTTAAGTTATTGAACATGTTAAGAAACAACACAATTTAACATATAAATAGTGTTTTATCATGTGCAGCAGACTGTAAGCTCTGAAAAAATTCAGAAAAAAATTCTCACCTGTGGGGAGAAACTTGCTACTCATTTGATTGAATTAATTTTGAGATAAGTTTGAAGACCCATGTTAGCTCTAAAACTTAGATTCCACAAAAGCAGGAGGTGGGCCATAACCTGGATAACTATTGAATAGCTAAGGCACAAAAGGTATTTCTTAAATAGGGTGAGTAACATGAGTAATGGCATTTAGGTGGTAATGAGAAATGTGTTTGTTCGCAAAGAAGTGAAAAGATCAATGTGGTTAGAACAGAGAGTTTATATTAAGGAATAACAGTGAATTAGGTTGAATAGATGGAAAGCTAGATATTAAGATGAGAAATTTAAACGTTCCCAGATGAAAGAAGATCGTAAGTTTTTCTAATACAGTCTGGTCATTAAAATGATATTTTAACGTGATCTGTGTGATAGCCCTATGCTGAGTGGATTACCATGAAGAAAGAGGATAGTAGGCAGAGGTTTGTTGTGATAATTTAAAGGTGAATTAATAAGTCTGAAAGTCAGTCGTGGCAGAGTGAAGGGACAGTAAAATATAAGTACAAGGACACTGTGATTTCACATGACAGACCAAATGACAGAGATATTTTGAAGTTTTTCAAGGGATTCCTAGGCAAAGACAGTCCCTGGATTTTTGGAGTTTAGGGATTTCCCTACAATTCCAATCTTTTCCCCAAGATAAGCCCTGGTTGTGGTTTAAAGGTTCTTTTAGGTTATTTTCTTTTTTAATATAAGTTGTTATATTTCCTAGATTTTATCTGGTTCTCAACCATATTCGATCCCTTTATTGTTAAAGGATAGAAAAATTCTTTTGAGACCACCTACCTGGGTACTAATTAGTAAATCACATTTCATTTATCCCTACATGATATACGTTGGCTTTCAATGGAAGGACATTAATAGTAATGATGATGAATGAACTGTGTGGGTATTGTCATGGAGGGGAGAGGAAAGGGCAGAGGAACTGTAAAAATTAGGGAAAAAAAGGAAACTGAGAAAATCAAGGTACTGATAGTAGTAAGGAATATAAGAATGTTAAAGAATGTTAGAACATTTTAAAAGCAGTTCAGATTTCTGACATATATGCAGTACAGTGTTAGGTATTCTGGGGAAATGTGAGAAGTATATGGCTTGATTTTTATTATCAGAAACTTGTTCATGGGCCTTCCTTTCTGATATCTTTTTAAATTTCATAAAAGAACAGTATAGCAAGTACATCTTGCAACCATGATCATACTGTCTCTAGAAAGCTAAATCATTATGAGACATTTACTAGGTGAGCCAGAAGAGTAGAGGGATCCTGATGTTAGAAATAATCAGAGTACATTAGCTCAATGCATTATGCCTTAGTCCATTCGTGTGGCTCTAAAGGAATACATGAGGCTGGGTAATTTATAAAGAAAAGAGGTTTGTATGGCTCACAGTTCTGCAGGCTGTACAGGAAGCATGGTGCCAGCATCTGCTTCTAGTGAGGGCCTCCAGCTGCTTCCACTCATGTTGGAAGGCAAACAGCTGGCATGTGAAGATCACATGATGAGAAGGGACAAGGTGCCAGGCTCTTTTTAACAACCAGCGCTCTCGAGAACTAATAGATCAAGAAATTACTCATTATTGCCAGGACAGCACCAAGCCATTCATGAGGGATCTGCCCCTGTGACCTAAACCCCTGCCATTAAGCCTCACCTCCAACATTGGGGATCAGATTTCAACGTGAGGTATGAGGGGAAAACATCCAAACTGTAGAACATGTATTTGCATTATTCAGAATATACCGTTGATTCTCAATAGGGGCATTTGGTAATATCTGAAGACATTTTTGGTTGTCACATCTAAGGGTAGCACTACTGAGGGCTAGTGAGTAGAGGCCAGGGATGTTACTAAGCAAATTCATAGGACAAACCCTCCACAACAAAGAATTATCTGGCACCAAATGTCAGTAGCACCAAGGTTGAAAAACGCTGGAATATAGAGTAGGCAAGTTCTTTTCCTAGACGTTTTTGGAGACGTAGGTCAATTTCCTACTTCCTTTTTTTCTAGACTTGATGAGATACTGTCTTCCAACAGCTTATAATACAATAGATTCTTCTTTTTTTTTTTTTCCTGAGACAGAGCCTTGCACTGTTGCCTGGACTAGAATACTGTGACATCAGCCTGGCTCACAGCAACCTCAAACTCCTGGGCTCAAGCAATCCTTCTGCCTCAGCCTCCTGCGTAGCTGGGACTACAGGCATGCGCCACCATACCTGACTAATGTTTTCTATATATTTAAGTTATGCAGCTAATTGCTTTCTATTTTTAGTAGAGACGGCGTCTCACTCTTGCTCAGTCTGGTCTTGAACTCCTGACTTTGAGCAATCCTCCAGCCTCGGCCTCCCAGAGTGCTAGGATTACAGGCATGAGCCACAGCGCCCAGCCCAATAGATTCTTGCTGTATTTTTTATTGTGTTCTTAAGGATATATCTTAGACACTTTGATTACACAGATATTTCTAAATATTTTTACCCATCTCCACTTGGGTTGGCTGTTTTATGCTAAATTCACTTATCTTGTGTTCACTTTTACTAATTTAACTCTGCTTTGATCTCACTATAGGATCACTCTATTTTCAAATTCCAGTGGCCTCCTGATGTGATATCTTTAGATACTCTCTTTACAACAGTGCTTTTCACGTGCTTTGAGGTGCTTCATGTCCCAGGTCTGAGATGAACTAATTCCTGAATCTAGGGCTTTTTTCTTATCGTATTTGAACCTGTTCTAATTTTTGTATATGCAAAAAGTTTAAACACCAAAACACTTAAAGGAAAAACTATCTAGGGGTTATTTCTTTTAGAATAATTTTATTCTTGCTTACAATATGGAAAGATTTTATAATGGTTTATAGTGGTAAATGAAAAAATGTTGAAATTGTAGCATGAGAACAAGGTGTGCAAAGGTTTTTATTTGGCTTTATTGTTTTTGTTAAGCAGAACAAAATTGTTTTAATATAAAGATAGAAGTTGAATGAACGTACCTGTAACAGAGAAGGGGGGATATTTTCAGAGAACCAGTTCATCTTTTCTTTACCCCACCTCCATTTGATTGGTCTAAACATAATGGCCATTTAATATAAAATATAAGTACAGTCTGCCTGTGTGTACCAGCTACTCTGTACAGTAATATAATGAAGAGGGAAAGCAAAAGTATCTCTGCACTGTAGTAGTCAGAATGCGGTGAATCCAGGTGTGTGTGTGTTTGTGTAGCATTTTTCCTCTGTGGGAGGCAAAGTTTTGGAGTAAGTACCCATTTTCTTTTAGCAGACAGTAGATAAAAGAAGAATGTTTTAACACATGTAGACTTCTCGAGGGAGGCCTAGAGAAAGTCCTCTTGGGAAGAACAGTGCTTAACCGCTAAAGTCTTAGATTTTAAGATTATCCAATCTTATGTGCTTTCCTTTATGATAGTATTACTTTCTTTTGTTTTCAGCTGCTTCTCTTTTTTGAGTGTTTTGTGATTTTTGAATTGCATGCTCTTGCTTGATTGGGTTTTATTCAAGGGAATTGTGTGCAGCTTAGTTAGAGGACATATTCCTCGAGAGATTTGCTAAAGCTTTGACACTTGTGGAAGCTACCGACCTGGGATCACTTTGTAATTTCTCTGCTTGGGGTTTTCTGGTGGGTAATTTTGAACCCTGAATCCTTGAGAGTAGGCTGTAATTACAAACTTTCAGGTGATATTTTTCCTCCAAGCTGAAACAGACCAATTTCCTTGTCTTCCTTGGCCAACGGGCACATTTTTACTAGACTGTTCTTTTACAAGGTGGGGGTTGGCCTTTCAGGTCTTAGCTTCACTTGGAGGGGTCTAAGTTGCAGTTCGTCTTCTTGAACAGGCCAAGGCCCGACTTTGGCCTCTGAGTGCTGAGATCAGCACTCAACCCAGGGAAATCATGACTTCAGGGCCTGCTTACCAGTTCGGTTTTTTCCCCTTCATGTTGGCCCATGGGGATTTTCTCGGGTACTTATTTTTTTTATTTAGGGGATGTTTTTGTATTTTATTTATCATTTTGAGATGTGAGAGAATTATTTTTAGATTATCAAGCCTACATTTTTGTCAGACGCACAAGCTACTCATCTGTTTTCTAACTTGTGACCATTTCCTAAAACTTCTGATTTGCTAATCTTTCTCTCATTTTGCTCTTACTTCACTTCCAATATTGTTGCTGTTTTATTCTTTTTAAAAGTAAGTAGCTGTTTTGTCATTTCACTGGGACCTCAAAGGGAGGGCATGTGGGCACGTGTGTTCAATCTTCTACTTTGACTGGAAGGGTGTCTAATGGTTTTTAGGTCTGTGCCCATTAGAGCTAACTGACCTGAGGAAAAGTAAATGTCTGAAAATTCCTTTCCATTTAACTGTGATTTTAAGTTTGAACTTAAAGAGCATAGTCTTTGGCTATAAAAGAGGCAAGGGGCAGGAATGGAGGATGACATTCAGACTATTATGGGATTGAGCAAGGCCTCGCTGAAGTGGAGGGACAGTGTGTAACCGCTGACCTTCATGGAGATCTTACCATAACTAAGAATAATTTTACTTTAGAATAATTTTATCTGCTAATAGAGCAAATCACATTACAGTGATGAGAAACCAGAATTTTAAAATTTCATTCAATAAGTATTTATTAACTGCATTGTGTCTGGCATAATGCTAAGAATCAGAGCTCAAAAATAAATAAGATGCCATTTCTGTCCTTGATGAGCCCAATAATTTTGTGTTGGAGACAGACATGTAAATTAAAATATAGTCTTCATTATTCATGGTAGTTATGGCCTGTGAGGTCTCTACAAACACTAAATTATCAAATATTGAACTATTGCTTGTAGGGGAAATACAAGGTTAGGTTCCAACAATCCTTTGGTCACAGTATTTTCATCAAGCGATCAATACATAACCTTGTTTTATTTGAGTTTTTGTTTAAAGACACCTTATATAATATATAATATTGATTCATTAACATTGTACCCAACCCCACTATAACTCAAGCCTGAATGAAGCTTATTTAACATATGCATTTTCCTGTAAGGCACATCATGGCCTTCTTGGTTAGAAACACTGGACAGTACTTCAATACTATGATTGGGGCCATTTTAGACAGTGAAATAACAAAACACAAAAATGCAAAAAAAAAAAAGTGACACTAATAGACTATGAAAGGACACTTTTTTTAGTATGAGAGCTGAAACAAGAAAGCAAAGTGTTGTTCACCCTCAGCTGGTACTGTGCAATGTTGGGTGACTCAAATATTTTGCCAGTCTGTACATGCCCACAAATGACCACAAATGCTCTACAAGTATTATTGGATTACTAATAAATTTTAGCAAGTAAGTGAATTCACAAATATAGAACTTATGAATAATAAGGATTGGCTGTACTATGTATACTATATGGCTGCAGTCTGGTACGGATCTGTGACCTGTCAGGAACTGGGCCGCACAGCAGGAGGTGAGCAGTGGACAGGCAAGCTAGCAAAGCTTCATCTGTATTTACAGGTGCTCCCCATCACTTACATCACCGCTTGAGCTCTGCCTCCCATCACATCAGTCACTGTCTGCCATCATGAAGGCTGGTGCAGGCCATTGTGAAAAGTGTGGATGTTTTTCTAACTACAGTGGGAAGCCTTTGGACAGTTTTAGCAGGAGAGTAATAAAACCTGTTTTACGTTTTAAAATGATGACTCTAGCCACTCTGGGAGAATATTGTTGAGAACTAGAGTGAAAGTAAGGGAGCTAGTCAAGTGAGTACTGCAGTGGATAGGCAGAGGTGATAGTGGCTTAGAGTAGGATGATGGCAGTGGATGGGTGAAGGAGTCAGATGGCTTCTCTTCTGTCACCTCCACCATGGCTACATTTAAGAACCAGTTCATCACTGGATCTGTTATGAATTCTAGGTATTTTTGTAAGTATATATATAAAATAAGTGTTATCTTGAAAACAAACTGTCAGTAAAATTCATCATTCTAAAATTATAGGCTGAGCATGCCTGTAATCCCAGCAATTTGGGAGGCCAAGGCAGGAGGATTGCTTGAGGCCAGGAGTTTGAGACCAGCCCAGGCAACATAGCAAAACCCCATCTCTACGAAAAAAAAAAAAAAATAGGCATGATGGTGTATACCTGTAGTCCTAGCTACTCAGGGCTGAGGCAGGAAAATCGCTTGAGTCCAGGAATTGGAGGTTACAGTGAGCTATTATCATGCCAGTGCACTCCAGCCTGGGCGACAGAACCAGATCCTGTCTCTAAAAAATAATATAGTTTTGAGATTCAAATTTGAATATTTAATAAAAGACAGCAGTGATCTTATAGTCATGTTTCATGTTTATTGGTGTTTATTAGCTGTGTAAAAACACTTTCAGACGATTCTTATTCAGTTATACTACTACATATTTTCTTGTAATAAAATAATGAAATGTTGACCTGCTTTGTTTATTGGTGGTTAAGTCAATAAAAATTTATTCAAAGCAGGGCTATTACATTGTGAGAGCAAATCAGAAGCAACATTATTTATTTGAGCTCTGTTTGGGGAAAAAAAGAAATTCTCTGTAGATCTAGCTTTTTCCTGTCTGTGGCTTGTACTTTAATAAGGATACTGGCATAGTATGGAGCATGGACTATGTTGGGGAAAGACTGGGGATTAGTAGACCAGTTAAGAGGCCTTTTAAATAGTCTAGGCAAGAGAAGATAAAAACTCTAAACGTAGGAGAGTGAAATTTTCAGAGTGGAATTTTGAGAGTGAAATTGTGATGAGGATGATTTTGAGACTTTTGTGAAGCAGAATGGAAAGATTTGAAAAAGAATTAGATATCTGGAGGTCAGGGAGAAGAAAAAATTAGATGATTCTGAGATTATAAGCTTTGAAGAAGAGGTAGATGGTGATGTCATAATACAAATGAGAGATAGAATCTATAGTAGGAAGAGTAGGCTTGGTTAGGGGGAGTGAGTAGTTTTGAAAATGGTAAATTAAAGGGACCTTCTTTGGGACTCCCAGGAGAAATATGTTAAGAAGGCAGTTGGAGAAAAGTGAGTGAGTGCTGTAACTAATATTTAGAAATCATATAAAAACTAGTTGAAACCCCAAAAGTAAATGAGATCATTCAAGAAAAGTATGACAACCTAAGGGATACCAGCAGCAGTGATAGTCTTTCCCCAAGCAGACTGAAGATCAAATATGTGATGGATTTGTCGGTTAGCTCATTCCTAATCTTTTCCAAGAGTTTGGGGAGAGCAGTGGCTGAGGTGGCAGGGGCGGAGAACTGATGAGATGATACACAGTGTGAACTACTCTTCAGAGAAGACTGGTGTGGTAGGGAAAAAGAAGGAGATAAGGCTGTGACCTAAAAGGGAAGTGGGGTTCAAAATAGGGATTTTAAAAAATTGTTATCTGAGGATGGGGAAGACATTAGCATATTTATAGATGTAGAAGTATCAAATGAAGAAAAAATATAGAAGTTGTGGAGAGAACCCGTGGATCATGGTCCCACAGTGGGCAGGAGGGACTTGATTCATTTTGCAGGTAGCAGCCTTGTAGAGGAGGATTTTTTTCTGAGATTTAAGGAAAAGAGATAAGGAAAGATAATGTATTAGATTCTACAAGTGGAGGGGAATTTCAAGAAATCATATATGTTAGCTTCTTTTTTTCCTTTTCCTTCTTACAAAATCATCTGTTGACAATTTAGTGTTGGAAGTGTTTGAAATAGAGAATATGAGTGAACCCAAGAAGGGACAAGTAAAAAATTGTGCAGCAGTATTTGGGGCCTTGCTTGTTTTTGTAGGACTAGGGCAATTTGAGAATATTGAACAACTAAGGGATAAGAATAAGAGGGAAGGCCCTGAAATGAAGGAAAGAGCTATGGTAATAAGAGGTGAGGAGAGACGATTACCTCATAATTTCATAAGGGGGCTACCTATATTGAAATGTGTGCAGGCAAGCTAGAGCCAGGCCACTGCACAATCTTGTCACTGCATCTAAATGTAAACTACATCATTAATGCTGTTTTACCAAACTAAAGTGTGTAAAGAAAGTTCTGTTAAAGCAGAAAACTATCATTATAGAAAAGGACTTGTGAAACATCCTGCAATACTTGAAACAATATTTTTATGTAACCTTTTAAAAACTTATGAAAGACACACATTACCATATTTCTAGTTCATTTTGTTACCATTTATTTTCAAAACATGTTACTACCCAGTTCAGTCTTTACTAGAAGTGAATTGCTGGAAAGGATATCCAGTTGTCTCTAGTGTTTACACTTGTCGTAGGGAAATTTGCAATGAGTAAAAGGTTAAAATAGTACCATTGTTCAATTATAATTTCATCTATTTAGAGGATTCTTTCTCCACCATGTTGAACAAATTGCAATATTGCTTAAATTTCTTATAACCAGAATGTCTTTCAGGTGAGAATTATGTTAAAACCTAAAATGATATGTTCATTTTCGATATGATCTGTTTTCATCAAGGTAGGATCTCTTTGGGCTTTATAAATTTCAAAAACTTTAAATAAGTAAGGCCATTGTATGTATGGTTTTCATCCAGACACATAGAATTAAGGTTTTCTAATATTTGGACTATGTTCCACTATCTTGTTAACCTGAGCATTCATGTCCAGAAGGGATGACTGAGTGGCATTATAGCTTTGGAGAAGAGAATTTGTTTTCTACTTCTTTTTCATCCTCAAAAATACTTTTTGTGCTATTAATGTAATGCGTTGTATTTTTATGTAGTATTTTGCTCTGTACTTTAAAGGGTGGTATAAACAAAAGTAAACACCCTGTATGTTAAATGAGGTAAGCATAAATTATAGTCATACATCACTTAATGACAGGGATACATTCTGAGAAATGTGTCATTAGGTGCTTTCGTTGTGCAAACATCAAAGAATGTACTTACACAAGAGCAGATGGTATACCCTACTACACACCTACACCTATTGTACCCAGGCTACAAACCTGTACAGCATGTTACTGTCCTGAATACGGTAGGCAATTGTAATACAATGATAAGTATTTGCATATCTGAACATATCTAAACATAGGTAAGGTACAGTAAAAATGTGGTTACAGTATAAAAGATAAAAAAAAAAATGGTGCACCTGTATAGGGCACTTAACCATGAATAGAGCTTGCAGGACTGGAAGTTGCTCTGGGTGAGTCAGTGAGTGAATGTGAAGACCTAGGACATTATAAACAAAAAGTGTACACTTAGACCACACTCAATTTATAAATTTTTTTTTCTTTTTTCAATAACAAATTAACCTTAGCTTACTGTAACTTTTTTACTTCATAAACTTATAAATTTTTAAAAAACTTTTTGACTTTTTTAAAACTATTTTAACACTTGGCTTAAAACATACACTGTACAGTTATACAAAAATATCTTCTTTTTATATTCTTCATCTCTAAACTTTTTTATATAAATTTTTTTTTCTTTTTAAACTTTTTTGTTAAAAACTAAGACACAAACATTAGCCTAGGCCTACACAGGGTGAAGATCATCAATACCTTCTAAAATACCTCCTAGAGCTTGTTGAGTTCTGCAAAAGTTTCTGCTAAACTCTTCGCTGTGAAATTTCTTTGAGGAATTTTTCAGCTCCATTATAATCTTATGAGACCATCATTGTGTGTGTGATCCATTGTTGACTGAAATATCATTATCTGCCAAATGACTATTCCAAATTGATGAGCTACCTATAGTAGCTTATAAAATATTTTATATAGCAAGATCTATGTCATTTTAGTATAGCATAATACTCTAATCTGAATTGTATTTAATTACAGGTCAGTGGTTTTTGAGCCCCAGTTCCATGTTAGAATGGAACTGATCATTTGCCAGTTAAAGAAAATTATTTAGAGTGGCACTAGATAAACATTGCAGTACGTGGGAGCAGTTTTTTGGTAAATTAAATAAAATAAGTTTGACTGAAAAGTTTCATTTGTGTAAGTTACATCTTTACACTTGTGAATACAGAGAATAGCTATATCTTTTTTAAAAATTGAAAATATTCTTTATAGGTTTTTAAATCTTACATTTTATGTTTTACTGGAAATCCCCTTCTAAACATCTTACATTTAGTTAAATGTTTTATTGAAATATATTTTATATCATAGTATATATAAAAAAATTTAATAAAGCGTACCATCTAAGGATAACTTTGTCTTCACCAGATTTCTGTCTTTAAAGTCCTGCTTGTTTTCAACTCCAGAAGCGTGGTTACAATTCTGTGATTTTTCTACATGCAAGCTAGTTACTTTTGCATGTGATAGATGTATTTTTTTAGGTTTTTATCTTTTTCTAAAATTGTTAATGCACATATAGATGTAAGGCCAACAGCACTCCCCAGCTCTCTTTATTTGCATTTCTTCTTCTAAGGAGGCTACTCCCTTTGAACTTTTTTAGCTGATTCTTTTGACATTTAGCTCCATGACTAAATGGCATGTTTATCTTGCTGATTCTTGATTTTTTGGTTTTAACTATTTTGGAAAATGAGGATTTAGCTCTTTTTTCATTCTCCCCTACCACATATACATATACACATCATATACTTTTCCCATTCCGCCAATCGTTTCAAAATAATTATATTAGTAATTTTGATCAGATTAGTATTTGTTAGTTGGGTGGTCCATTAGTAAACTGTGGTTATTATTTTTATTTTCCTGGAATTAATATTTATTTGCTTAGTTTTCCATATGTACTATTTATAATTCAGCCCCCAAATTTCTGCTTGTTTCTAAATCAGCTTTCAGTGTGTTTATTTAAATTTATCAATTTCATTTTCTTGAGGACGGCACTCCTGGAGCCTTCTGACCTGTCCGGTGTGGACTCATTATTCTCTATACCTGGTGCACACTTGTCACCATCTTCTTGGAACTTACTCCTGAGTTTCTCCTGAGTTGGGACTTCTAGTTCCTTATCCCTTCTCTTCCTCTTTTCTATTTTGCTTTTTTATTTCATGCTCAGAGGGCAGCATGTTTTTTTTTTTTCCTTTTTGTGAAAAAGTGTTGTGGTAGGTTAATTTTGTGAAACTTTATAAGCAAGCCTAAAAATTATTAACTCTCCTCACACTTGATTGATGGTTGGACACAGTAACGGATTTTCAGCTGGAAATATTCTTAAAGGCATTATTTCATCATCTATCTTTAGGTGTCGTCATTGAGCAGTTCAAAACCACTCCGACTCCTGATTCTTGACATGGGATTTTTTTTCTCTTTGTGCCCAGTGTTGTGTGATATTTCCCAGTGAAGTGTCTTAGTATGAGTCTGTTTTCATCTATTTTTCTGGATGCTGGTGCCTTATTTAGTCCAGCAACTTACAACTTTCAGTTCTAGAAAATGTTAAATATTTCATTAATGTTTTCCTCCCCTCCATTTTGTCATTCTTTCTTTCCAAATCCCGTATTATTTAGATGCTCCTGAATCAGGCTCCCTAATTTTCTTTATTTTTCTGCCTCTGTGCTTTTCTACTTTCCCCCCCAAATTTATCTTCCATGATTTCTATTGAATTTATTTGTTTTTGCATTTTTACTTTCTAAGAGCTTTTGTTTCCATATAGCAGTCTTTTTCTAATTTCATGAATACAATATTCTCTTTTTTTCTTTGAAAATTTTAATGATTGTTTTCTTCACTCTGAATAGTTTTGCCCTGTTTGTTTATTTTAGTCTCTTTCTTTCATGTTACAGGCTTTTCTCAGCCATCTCATATCCCCAGGTTATTAGCTCATTGTTACAGTGAGGAACTAAAAACCTGAAGCTCTGATTGCATGTTGAGCTTCACTGTAGCTGTCTTGTAGCTTGATTGTTGGAGGATGATACCTGATCTTCATGTCTGTGTCTTTCCTGTTGACTGGTCATATTCTCTAGAGAAGACTCTTCTCATTCGGCTTGGAAGGCTTTTGATAGTCAGGAGGGAGAATCAGGTGGAGGGGTTTGTCTCAGCATTTAATGATGCCGTTTTGCAGGGGATTTCATTAATCATGGTCAAGAGACACTTCTCTTACTCTCTGCAGAAAACAAACCTCTAGTTTTCAGTCTTGTGTGCTGGAGGGTGAGAGACAGACAAGGGAGGGTAGGAGTGGGAGCTAGAGATCTCAGTTCTTCTGAAGCAGTTTTTATTTGATTCTCCTTATTGTAGTTCCCCTCACCTCTAGTACCTTGTGCTGCTAATTCCTGAGCCTTTGGAAGATTTTGGGTGTAAATGAAATGGTTTTCTGGTTCCCCATGGCTGGTTTAGTTTGGCCTCTTTGGGTATGCTAGGTCAATTACTGCTTTCGTCCATATGTTTTATAGCTTCCAAAGTCACCTTTTCTCTCATTATTTCCATCTTAGTAAATATACGCTTTATAAAAAAGAATGACACACACATCTTTATTACATTCTAGAGGGCTTTTAGACAAGAGCACAATTAGATGAGTTCAATTTATCATTACCTGGAAATATTGTTATTTGTCCTCTTGAATAAAAAAATTATTTGTTTTCCTTTTGTATTTCTATTTAATTTTCTTTCAGGTTTTGCACTTGATTTTTGTCAAATCCAAGTACAACAAAATTTTGGAGACTGTCAAGGGGAGGAGTTTCTGCTAGAAAACAGTTCTTTTTTTTTTTTAAGATAGAGTCTCACTTTGTTGTGCTGAGTAGAGTGCTGTGGTGTCAGCCTAGCTCACAGCAACCTCCTGGGCTCAAGTGATCCTCCTGCTCAGCCTCCTGAGCGGCTGGGACTACAGGCACACACTACAATGCCCAGCTAATTTTTGTTTTTAGTAGAGATGAGGTCTCGTTCTTGCTCAGGCTGGTCTAGAACTCCTGAGCTCAAGCGATCCTCCTGCCTCAGCCTCCCAGAATGCTAGGATTACAGGCATGAGCCACTGTGCTCGGCCTATGATTTCTTAATTTTAATTTTTAATTATACCTTTTGTGAAAGGATCTATGATAAAGAGTACCTTTCAGCTTTCCTCATCGAAAAGAATACTGTTTGGTCCAGGAGCCACTACAGCCATCTGTGCATTGCTTTACTTTGAGATTTTCTTTAGACCTCTTGAGTGTTAGCATCATGAAATGAATCGGTTCCTTTGGAATACTGGTGCTGTTACAAATTCAAGCTAATCCCAAAGAGACTTGCTATGTGTCAGTTGTTGGTTATACTTCTGTCTCCAATTAGAGCTGAAAGCTATGTAAATGAAAGGAAAAAGTAATTCAGAATATGAATAATCTTTCACACAGTTTTGCATTTACTAAGCATTTGTTGAGTCATATACAAGGTACTGTATTGGAAGCTATAATAAGAGAGGAAGCTCTTGTTCTTTAAGGGATTATAATAAAGAGAAACAGAATACATGAAACAAGTAGTGCATGGCTGGAAAATCAGTCTTTCCCCTTGATATATCAGATATTTTTATTTAAAAATAATTGGGAAGATGGCAAAAGATATTAGAAATATATGGGTTATCTTTAGATCTTGGCTTCATTTATTAACTCTAGTTATGGACTGAATGTGTCCCCCTCAAATTCATATGTTCAAATCCTAACCCTGAATGTGATGGTATTAGGAGGTCCGTCCTTCGGAGATGATTGTCATGAGGGTTGGAGCTCTCATGATTATTATGACCAGCGCCTTTCAAATGGGATCCCAAAGAGCTCTCTAGTTCTCTTTCTGCCATGTGAGAGTACAATGAGTTGCAACCTGGAAAGCACCCCTCACTGAACTGACCATGCTGACATCTTGATTTTGGACTTAAATCCTCTAGAACTGTGAGAAATAAATTTCTGTTTATAAGCCACACAGTCTGTGGTATTTCATTACAGCAGCCCAAACTGACTAAGGCAACCATCATAATAGTCTTTTTTCAGAATTACATAATGTACAGTGATGTAATTAAAATCTCTATTTTTACTCTTCCTTTAACATTTCTCACCATTCTCGTTAAGTGCTTTTTACCCTAAAAGATTACTTTGAGCAAAGTATGAGAGAAAAAGAGGATAGTTAATTAGAAAGGAAAAATTTTACATTAGTATTTCCTTTTCTTTCCTTCAGATTTCAGTAAATATATTTGGTTCAATGGGGAAAAACAAAAACAAACAAACAGAAAAAAATACCAGCTAGCTGTAATTGTCTGTTTACCTTTTGCAGTTCAGGGTAACAGAAATAACGAAATAGCATGGTGAAAAGGTATATCTTAACCCACTGTTAATCTGTAGCATCCAGCATCTATGACCCTCCTGACTGCAAATAGTTTTTAATGGCCATTTCTTACTATTAACCTTGCTGACGTTTTAGTCATCTATTGTTCTTACAAGTATTTATTTCCATCATCTGCTGCTCCTGAGCAACTTATTACTAGCACCTCTGTTTCTTCCATCTTACTGAACTTTGCAGTGACTTCCAAGTTCCTCGGGAATATTTTTGATTCCTCCATTGTTTTGTATGCCTCACTTCTATGAATATTTATATAAATATATAAAATATGTTAGTAATATTATATGAAACTTGCTTTCTTCCCCACAGAAAAATGTGTTTTGGATTACTTTTAATGTTAGTACTTATGAAAACATGTTATTCTTTTAACTGTTGCAAATTATTCATAGGATGAGTATAGTTTACTTAGCTCCTGCAGTGGAATAGTGAGGTTGTCTCTATTTTTTCCCATGTTTTCAAGAAACCCCACAATGAACATCCTAATAAATTGCATCATTAGAAGTAGTATTGCCTATATCATGACGATCATTGCCTTTATCATTTGATTAAAGTTGTGACTGTGAAAATTTAGTAAAATTAAAACTTTGAAAATCTTTTATTAAAAACGTTATTCAAATTCTGGTAATGTTGACATGAAGAGGTTGGCAGTTCCCCTCTGCAAAAAGCAAATATAGAACTGGACAGAATTGTCAAAAACAGCCAATTAAGGGTACTAAAAGTTGACCAAAGGCAGTTAAAAAATTGAGAAGCATTTTTTTTTGCAAATCTACCAGAGCTTGAGGTAAGAACAGTGTATGCCTGTGGCTGTCATACCTGGAGCTGGTCCTGTATTCCTCCCAATCCCCCCAGCTCAGTTGTTGAGAATTGAAGCTTTGTTAGTGCTATGGACTGATGTTTGTTCCCCCTCCCAAAATTCGTATGTCGAAACCCAGATCCCCATTGGGATGGTAGTTGGAGGTGGGGCCTTTGGGAGGTGATTAGGGTTAGATGGGGGCTCACTAGGAACTTTGGTTTGGCCAGCACCTTGATCTTAGATTTCCCAACCTTCAGAACTGTGAGAAATAAATTTGTCATTTAAGCCACCCGGTCTATGGTATTTTTGTTATAGCACTCTGAACTGACCAACAATCAGCTTGGGACTGACTGAGAAAACCAGCATCTTTGCTGCCCAGAGGTTGGGGAGTGACTTGATTCAGGCTAGGACAGAGTGAGAGAGGACATAAAAATCTGTGACTTTGCTGTTGAAAAGTGATGGATTTGGTTGGAAACAGATGGAGAACACATGCTGCCTTACTAGCTCGAGGTTGTGGACCTGGTTTGGTGTGAACGATGGACTAGCAGAAATTTGATAGGGAAATCCTAGAAATGAGAGAGCCATGGAAGGGCTGAGATAAGCTCTCCATACGGGGAGACCCAAGACAGCCTGGCAAAAAGTGAAAGCTGAAGGAGACTTTAGAAGTGCCTGCAACTTTGAATGCATTTCCCAATCCATCTCAGATCAGCCAGCTGAGGGTGGAAGTCTTACAGGCTTGAGGTGTTTTGAGCACAGCATTGGCTGAGATTGCTGTTTGAACACAATATTGGCTGTATCATTAGCTATACAGACATACAATCCCAAGGGAGTCAGGCTGAAATATAAAAATAAAAATTAAAAAACTGAACAAAGATGTCCTGACTACATACCACAGAGGGAAACCGTTCTGCAGTTTAAGCCCATACCAGTTATTTAAAAACTTAATAACTTTGAAAAATAAAATGAATTCAGAGCTACTGTAATCTGTTAAAGTTTTTACATTCAACCAAAAGCTGCTAGACTTGCAAAAAAGGAAAGAAAAGAAATTCTAGGAAAATGTGAACCATAATCAGAAAAAATAATAGAAACCAATTAACTGGGCTCAGTCTTAGATTTAACAAAGACTTCAATTTGGCTATTTTAAGTATATCGAAGGAATTAAAAGAGAATATAGCTGGGCATGATGGTGTGTCTCTGTAGTCCCAGCTACTCGGGAGGTGGGAGCAAGAGGATCACTTGAGCCCAGGGGTTTGAGATGCTATGATCCCCGTGCTTGTGAATAGCCACTGCGCCCCAGCCTGG
Source organism: Avahi laniger (assembly GCA_963575035.1). Classification (NCBI taxonomy): domain Eukaryota; kingdom Metazoa; phylum Chordata; class Mammalia; order Primates; family Indriidae; genus Avahi; species Avahi laniger. Next base: position 13,869 of record CAUYSK010092696.1, on the reverse strand, counting down.
TTAAAATATCAAGACCTCATCTCTTTAAAAAAAAAAAAAAAAAAAAGGAAAATGTGCTAACAGGATGCTAACGAGACTCAACAAATAATCTCAGAGAAACAAACTGCAAAAGAACCAAGTAGAAGGTTTAAATTTGAAAAGCACAATATTTGAAATGGAAACTTCATTGGATAGGCTCAACAGCAGATTTGAGATGGCAGAGAGACTGTGAAGATCAATAAAGAGAAGAGAGAAAAAAGATTTGTAGGAATAGCAGAGACTTAGAAACCCATGGGACAATGTCAGATATTTCAACATGCATGTAATAAGAGTTTCAGACAGGAAGAAGAGAAAGGGATGGAAACAATATTTGAAGACATAGTGGCACCAAACCATCCCAGATTTTTACCAAATTCTGGTGAAAAATGTAACTTAAAAAAGGTTCCAAGAATATGGAGTAAGCACATAATACCCTGTCTCTCCCACTAAATGCAGCTATAAAAACTGGCCAGGATACATGGGGTTGCTATTTGCAGACTATGAAAAGTAAATAGTAGCAGGCAGTTGGAGAAGACAACCAGAAATTTAAGTGGTGAGTTTACCTGTTTTTTTTTTTTTTCCCTCCTCTTTCTGGGTTTGGTATCCCCTGACCTGAAGCCAATATAGGTCAAAACCCAGAATGGACAAAGAGAATTCCAGAAACCCTCTAATTCTGGCTTGAAGAGCAGGAAAGGAGTTTTCTAATGGTTGGCAGGAGTGCAGAAACACCCTCCACCCCCTACCCTGTGTTCTCTTGCACCTCAGACCCCAGGAAATCCTTTGGAAGCGGGGTTGGAATAGGTACAATAGCTGAGAAGACCCTATAACTCCAAGGGATGGAAGTTTCCTCTTCAATTGGAGGAGCTGTGGTCTCAAGAGAATGGGGTGAATCACTGTTTTTTTCCTGTGTTCTCCCACTGCTTGAACCTGGACATGGCAGAGTGACATAAATTAAGCTCCAGATTTCTGGCTAGAAGATTGGAAAAGGGCATCTCAGATAACCAGAAATACCAGAGAGATTACAGAGAGGGAGGAGGTCTGGAAAGAGAGCCCTTAAATGTTTATGTACTCCAAGGCTTACCCCTGGGCTGTGTATATGTGGATCTGACCCTAAAAAACATACATAGATGTTCAATGCTGACATATGGGTAGGTCACCACCCAAATTCCAGACTGGCCAATGGGTGGCACATGTGATACAGATCTGAATAGCATTGTGAAAGCTTTAAAAAGTTGAGTACTTTCTGAAAAAGTTAAGCATACATTTACCAGGTGACCCAGCGCTCTTGCTTCTAGCTATTTACCCAAAAGAAATGAAAATTTAAGTTCACAAACAAAGGTGCAAATGAGCATGGAAGAATAAACTAAAATAACGTTGGTACCTCAAAAGGCTGATCAGAACTTGAGGCCTGAATTCAGTCAATTACTTGCTAAACAAAAATATCAACATTCTCCATAAGATTTCAGTACGACACAGAATCTTATATTAAAAATGTATAGCATAAATTCAAAATTACTTGGCATCTGAAGAACCAGGAAAAAAACTCACGTGAACAAAGATAATGAACAGACACCAACACAGATGTGGGAACTAACAGATTTAAAGCCGCTGTTATGCTATAAGAAGTAAAAGTATGTTCTCCTTAAATGAGTGGAAATATTGAATATCTCAGTAAAGAAGTAGAAAAAGAAGAACCAAATGAAGAATTTGGACCTGAATAATACAATAGCAAATAAAACCAACTTACTGGACAGGCACAATAGCAGAAGGGAGATGACAGAAAGAATCTGTGAAGATAGATAAATAGAAATACATCCAAATTGACCAACAGAGAAAAAAGATTTCAAATAATGAACAGAGCCTCAGGAACCTGTGGGATAATACCAGAAGGTCTAACATTTTGTTTCAACAAGTACACAGGAGAGAAGACAAAATACGATGCAGAAAAAATATTTGAAGAGGTAATGGCTGAAAACTTCCCAAATTAGGAGAAAGACAAATCTGTAGACTCAAGAACATGGGTGAACTTCAACCTGGATAAACCTAAGGAAATCCATGCCCAGACACATTATAATCAAACTGTTGAAAACAAAAGACAAACTACTGAAAGCGAAAACAAACAAAACACATTTTATTACTAACAGAGGAACTATTTGAATGAATGTAAATTTCTTGTCAGAGACCAAGAGACTAGAAGGAAGCAAAACAATGTTTTAAGCATACTGGGGAAAAAAAAGTAATCAACCCAGAATTCTTTCTCCAGTGGAAATATTCTCCAGGAATAAAATTAAAATGAAGACATTCTCTGATGAATAAACAGTAAAAGAATTTGTTGCCAGCATATGTATTACAAAAGAAATTGCTGAAGTGAGTTCTTCAGAAAGATGACGATACCGGAAGGAAACTGGGAACATCAGAAATGAAGGAAGAGAACAGATTGAGGCAAATGTAATGGACTATTCTTCACTTGTTCTCTAAAATATAGATACATAAAATGGTTGGAAACAAAAACTATGACGTTTGGTGGGATTTTCAATGAGTGGAGATGTAATATTAAGACAATTACAACATAAAGTGGGGAAAGTAAGGAGACCTGTGTGGTATGATAAGATTTCTACATTCCATCTGAGTGGCAAAATACTGATTCTAAATAGTCTGTGGAAAATCTAAGTATGTATATTTGTACAGCCACTCTGGAAAATGGTTTGGTAGTTTCTTATACATTTAATTATATCTATTTCTGTGACTCAGCAATTTCACTCCTGGATATTTACCCACAAGAAATGAAAACTTAAGTTCACAAAAGTAGGGATGAGCATGGAAGACTAATGTACAAATGGTTTACATAGTGATCTATTACCAATAATGCAACTAAAAAATGAGAGAAGGGAGAAGGAGGGAAATAGGAAAAGCTTGTTGTTGTATAAACTGTAAGTAGGGTGTTAAGGGGTTTTTCTTAAAAGGCCCTGGTAAACCAGATGGTAAACAATTACATTAAAAAACGGAACTAAGGACATTGGAAAAGGTATATGTGCAAAGGTAACCACTAGAACAAAAGTACAAACTTTCCTAAGTACAAAGAAAAAGCTTTAATAAAAGAGCAAGAATACTGTTCTCATAGAAAAAAAGCATAACAAATATCATAAAATATGCAAAACTACAAAATCTTATAATGGTATTGGGACCAAACATATCAGTAATAATAATAAATGTGAGTGGGATTAACTCAGTTCTTGAAAGAAAACTGCTTTCAGTTTGGCCAATAAAACTGAATCCAAGTATGTACTGTATATGAGATGTGCTGTATATAATACAGAGACATCTGATTTCAGGTTAAAAATAAAGGGATGAACAAAAAGTGTATTGGGCAAATGGAAACAGTGGTAAGGATTCTGATATCAGAATAAAATTCAAGTCCCTGAGCATTAAAATTGAAAAAGAAGGACAATTCTTTTCATACAAGATAACATTTATAAATATCTATATACCAAATAACATTAGCAACCACCTTTCTGAAGCAAAAACTACAGGAGATACAAAGAAACAGAAGCACTAATAGTCTCTTTAATATACCACTCTCAGTGCAGATCAACTGGACAAAAATAAGAAGAAAGAAGATCTAAATAATCAATAGGGTAGACCTTATTAGGTATATATTGAACTTTACATCCTTGTAATAAAGAATATACATTCTTCTTGAGTGCCACAGTACATCAGAATTCTAAAATAATGCAAACTAGTCTATAATGACAGATCAGTTGTTGCCTGGGTAAAGTGGGAGGAGAGAAGTGAGAAATTGGAGGCAGGGAAGAGTCCGAGGAAGGATTATAAGGGGGTATCAATAAATTCTGAGAGTGATGAATATGTTCACTGTCTAGACTGTGCTTATGGCTTTACATGTGTATGTACCTGTAAAATTGTATACTTTAGATATTTATTGTATGTCAGTTATACTTAAGTTTTAAAGAACTTACAAAAAGATTGTAGATGTATAAGTTGCTATTATTTTTAAAATGTACTCAGTTTGCCTGCAAGGTTTTATTTAGAGAAAATATGAACAACTTCATGCCAATAAATTTGACAAATTCCTTGATGAACACAAATTTGTAAAACTGACACCAAAGACAGAAAAAACTGCTTCCGTGTCTTTAAGAGAAATTAAATCTGTAATTTAAATCTTTCCCACAAAGAAAATTATTTAGATGGCCTCATTGGTAAAGGAAGATAACTGTGATATCCTTGTATATATAGGAAATTCAAAGAGATCTACAGATAAGCTGTTAATATCAGTAAATGAGTTAAGATATCTGGATACAAGATCAGTGAAAAATAAAATATTAAGAAATATATTTTACAGTAGCGCAAAACATTTGAATACCTAGGAGTAAATCTATGAAAAGATGTCAAGGCCTTGACACAGAAAGCTGCCAAGTGTATGTGAGAGAAATTGAAGACAACATAGTTACTTGGTGGTTGTCGTTGTAAAACAGGGAAATATATGTTGATGATTATCCTGAAAAGATTTTATATTGGGAGAAACTTTATATTTCTGTCTTATCTCCTTATCTTTTGGTAGGGAAACTATGAATTTTTCTTTTAAGAATGGAATGATTTTATAGATGATAGGAGAGGGCCTTAAGATATTATTTCAAAGTGAATTTAAGTTCCATCTTTATATTTGGGGCTCCTAATTTTTATATTCCAGTATTTTAAATTATTAATAATAATTTAGAGCATAGTAGTTTTAAAATTCCTTTTACCAGAATCTGCTTTTTTTTATTTTTGAGAGAACTTCTCTCTGAAAGCATTGCACATAATAGAAAATTGACTCTAAGAAGATTGCCAGAAAGTTATACTAGCCACTTTTGCAAGGCATTTGGTTTATAATAGGAAAATTGAGAAGTACCTTAAAAAATGGCAGTTCACTTTGCTTTCTGAATTAAACTTGTCAGAAGATGACAAGGTGCAAAATGGTCAGTTATGATGAATAAAATAGGGGAAAACCCCAACTATTTTAATTTTTTAAAAATTTGTTTTTAGGTTGGGAAAACTAACCAAATTGCTGTTGAGATTAATTTTTCACTGATATTTTGAATAATGAAATGGTCAAAAAGAGATGGTTGAAGAGATTGAGTTGCAGAATATACACAAAACAATATTTAACATTTATATTTTTGGTAAATTATTTAATTTCATTGTACAGATTGAATATACCTTATCCAAAATGCTTGGGAGAAATAGTTTTGGATTTTGGATTCTTCTGTATTTTGGAATATTTGCCAATACATAATTAGGTATCTGGGGAAGGGACCCAAATCTAAACATGAAATTAATTTCTGTTTCATATACAACTTACACACATAGCCTGAAGGTAATTTTATATAATATTTTTAATTTTGTGCATGAAACAAAGTTTGACTGCAATGTCACATATGGTCAGGTGTGGAATTTTCCATTTGTGGCATCATGTTGGCGCTAAGAAAGTTTTCGATTTTAGAGCACTTTGGATTTCAGAATTTTGGATTAGGGATATTCAACCTATATAACCTTATGAGTTGTATCAATGTAATATTTTACAGGTAAGGAAATAAACATGTGGTTAAATTTTTAAAAAATACAACACTCGGGAAAATGAGATTAGAGTTCAGAATTTAGTTTATTTCAATCACTCTTTGTGCTCCATGTATCCCCAGCATTATATTGAAGTGTTCTATGAGACAGTTCATTATTACTATAACAAATAATGAAATGAGGTCCTCTTGATGGAAATGTCATTGCTACAACATGTTTAAAGGACAGTATGACAGTATCTCATAGTTGAAAGATCGCATATTCTTTGACCTAGAAATTCTCTTTTTACTTGGTAATGTATGCTCAGATATATATATGCAGGCGTGTGTGTGTGTGTGTGTGTGTGTATATATGTTTTTTGGATGCTGATTGTAACACGAATTATTAACTTCAAAAAATGGAAGCAACTTGTATATCTTTCAGTAGAGGACAGACTAAATAAATTTTGATATATCGATGCTATGAAGTACTAGGTATCTTCAAAAGAATGAACTCCATTATGGGAAGATCACTAAGATATTCTATCAAATAAAATAATTGCATTTGTGTAAATAAAAATGAATATATTTAAATACAGGCATGAATTTTGTCTGAAAGACTAGAAAGAAATATCTTTGGGAGAGAAATCAATTTTTGTTTTTTATTTTTAAACATTTCAGTATAGTTAAACTGTCTTTTACCATGTATGTGTGTATATACATACATATGTGAATGTGTTATGACTTTTTAAAAATATTATTTGTAAAGTTCTTTTTAACTCATTTTCATCAAAACTTTGAAGTCTTTCCTCCACTATCTTCTGATGTTCAGTATTGCCAGTAATAAATGTCATGGATGTCTGATGAGCATTCCTTTTATAATACGTAACCCTTTTTTTTTTTTCTCTTTGGCCATTCCTGCTTTTTAATCCTTAGCATGCTAAAGTTTCACTTAGATGTGTTTAGATTTGTGTCTATTTTCATTTAATCTACTCTGCACTTGGAAAGGCTTTCATTCTGAAGTTTTGTGTGTCATTTAAACACAGGGACATGTTCTCCTATTATTTCTTCAACTATTTCCTCCCCACCCTTGTCTGTCTCTGATCTTGTCTTAGGAAACTCCTAATAGGCACTGTGGACTGACTTCTGTGTTTTAACTTTCATATTTTTCATCTTTTTTTTTCTTTGTTCTGCATTTCAAAGATTACCTTGACTTCATTTTCCAGAATAGCAGTTGCATCCTTATCATTCTGTCATTTAGTCTGCTGTTAGATTTTAATTTGACAATAACGTTTTTAATTGCCAGGAACTTTAAAATTTTTCTGTTGCTCCATTGACTCCCTCTTAATGGCCTGTTCTTTTATGAACGCAGTAGCCTCTCTCATATCTCTGAGAATGCTAACAAAAATAAAATTTTAAAGTTCTCTTCTAATCTCAGCTCCATCTGTTTTTTCCCCTAGTTTAGTTTCCTCAGCTTTGCTCACTATCACTGATATTTTCTTCAAATGTCTGGTGTTCTATAATTGCTGGTTTATATTTATAAATGAAGGACTAGGCTGATGAATCCGGAATCTATATGTGGTGAGTGTGATAAGGATTTCCTCTGCAGTTGTGTGGGCTGCCCTTCACCCCCCTCCCGCCCCCAGCCTATCTGGAATGGGAGGCCATGAGCAGGCACTGAGTAAGTGGTGGGTTTGTCCTTGGGCAGGTTTCTCCTCCAGATTTGTAGGCAGGGAGCAGGTGGGAACCCTTAAAATAAGTAAATTAAGAAGGAAGAATTCCTGGATATAGAACATATTGCACGGCTTTAAGTTGGAAGAACAGAAGGGGAGAATGGAGCACCACCCCTAGAAGTGTTAGGAAATGTACGAAGGGGAACTTTTGGTTGTTGTAACAACTGTGGAATAAGACAGGCGTTCTGGTGGAGAACAATCCTGTACAGAAAAGGAAATTGTGCTCCCCAAATGCCAGTAGTTTCCTCTTTGAGAAACTCCTAGGCAGAGTCTCCTCCTCTCCATCCCTCCTCCTTTAGTGTCTTACAAAGAACCAGATCTACCTCAGCCTCTGCTCTCTCTTTTTCAGGCTCCAACATCCTGGTTAGAAACCCCTCCGAAACAGAATGAGCACCTGCTGTCTTTGAAAAGAAGTTAGTTGTATTTAATCAGGTATTTAGTTAGTGATGTTAGTCAGAAGTTAGTGGTATTTAGTCAGATATTTAGTTAGTGGTATTAGTCAAGTGGGCTCTTGTTTATGGGGTTCCTTAATTGACCAGAATGACTGCCCCTCCACTGCGCCTGCGCTTTTTTGTTGTTGACGTCAAGCTTGGATTTTCTCTAGGATTGCTTTGGGGAATTCATCTCTACATTTTGCTTTAAGGCTTTAAATATTGATCATAAATTTAATATTTTTGGTAGGGTGAACTCAGTTCGGTTATTTCCACTAGGATGCTTGCAGTGGTGTCTCCCTCAGTTCCCCATTATCTTACCACTCTGCCAGCCCCATCAAATAAAGAGTTACCATTTAACTCCTTTCCTGTATTTCCACAATGTTAATAATGCACCAGGAGGTATTGTTCTAAGAGTTTTCCATGTATTATTTAGCGAGAACAACCCTGTGAGAGGTGATACCATTGTCATTTCCCACTCAACAGGTAAAAGAAACTGACTTTGGGAGGTTGTCATTTACCCAGGCTTTCAGGACTACTTAAGTGATAGAGTCCAGGTTCTTAACCACTGCGTGTCACCTTTCTCTGTGATTATTTCATAGTTTTCTTACCATTATGTTTCATACATGTGTTTATATGTTTTGGTCTACTGTACTGAGTTTTTGGAGAAAAGATAGTATCTCTGTATTTTCAGCATCTAACCTCATGCCTGGCATCAGGCTCTGAGTAAATATTGATTGAATTACTGTGCATATTCAAAATTCTGTTTTTCTTCTTTGGTTCAATATAATATTACTAAATTAGAATTTCAGGATATTAGTTTGAGAGCTAAGGTTTTGCCAGCATATTGTCATTTTATAGAAAATTGTTTTTATTGATTTAATGTGTTTTTTTTTAAATTAATGTTTTAAATGAACTCAGCAGTCATGGTCAAATCAGTATGTGAAAATAGTTGTGTCAAAATTTAATCTTTAGGAGACAAAATTTCAATAGGTTCTTTTTTTCTATATCATTTCTTGGAAATATATTAAAAATAATTTTGGTCATTCGCAAACACATCAGAAATAGTGCAGATGACTTTTAAGTACTTCCTTTAAGATTATACTTAAATCTTTCCAAAATGCACATAGAATGATATTTTGGTTTTCATTTCATGGATTCTGTAAGTTCTGCAACATGAATCTGGTAAAATAATTTTATCTGTAAAATATAAGCAGAAATAATTTTTAATATCTCATGAACACTTAATTTAGCTGTCATATTTTCAATGGGGAATTCAGTTTTTTGAGTTAAATGGGTGTGAACATATCACCATTGTGGTTACAAAAGATTTTTATTAATATTAAAATAGGCACTGTTCTAATTTATTAAGAATAGCTCATTTAATTATTTATAGTTCTAAAACTGGGTAGAAATGCTTTTATAAAACAGTATGTATAGAAAGCTTTTCAAACAGAATATAGGTGAGTAAATATTTTATTAAATTTGCTTTATATAATGAACTATAGAGGGTTAGAAACATTTATAGGTAGGAAGTATTACTGTAAAAGCATTTTAGTAGACTAAGCACTTAAAGATACCACTTCTATCTTTATGCCTTATTATAGAATTCATGGGAAATTGATAGTTTTGAGATTACTACTCTATAAACTACACATTTTGCCGCTTTTAAGTATTATACAATTTTATTTATAAACAATAATGTATAATTTAAAACGTTTCTTGATTTGGGTAACAGAAAAGTATTAAACATTTTTGTGACTGACAGCATATTATCAGTAACTGATGATAATGTCAGACTGTGGCCTAGTCGTTGGGAATACAGATATGAACAAGACAGATATGATTTCTGTGCTTGTCAGAGTTGAGAAAGGAAATTATGCATTAAATACCAAATATTTGATTATATAGTTTTATCAGAATTATAGAGTACTATGAAAATATATAATAGGTGAATTTATCCTAATTGAGACCATCAGGGACATTGAAATTCTGCTCTTGAAGGAGTATGGATTAGGTATGCAAAAGTGGTTGTACATAGGCGGTAATAAGTGGCAGGGAGAGTTCTGCATCAGGGCTGGGGAAGATTGGTGTGACCAAAGCTACAGCAGTGGTACAAATTCAATCTATCAATGTATTAAAAAGCTTATAGGCCTTAAAATTTACATTGTAATTCCTTATGGAATTAAATTAATTGTGGTAGTTAATTTGGGCAAGATAGGATGATGGCTAGGACTCATGAGGGGGTGATGGAAAGAAATTGATAGATTCTAGAAATATTTAGGAGGTAGAATTTACTGCTTCCATTGCTTTAAGTGTGCTTACCACTTTCAAGCTTTGAAATATTTTTTATTTTTTGTCCAGTGTTTTCTCTTTAGCTATTCTCTTTGTCCATGTCGTTTTTTTTTTTTTACCTTTATTAATTCTTTTCTGCTGTTTTAATAGAGATTCCGAAGAGAAGGGATCTAAACCCAAGTATTCAATATATTATACCATATTTTACTGCACCCCACCCCACTGATTTGAGATGTCACCTTTATCATATATTAAGGTTCATTTAGCTACTCTGTTTCAAGATTTGTCTGTTGCTATGGCAATATTGCACTATTTTAAGTTATAGTGATTTTATCATTGGTAACAGGTACCCCCTTTACATTTATGGTTTTAAAAAAACATATTGGCTAGTTTTACATATTTGCTCTTTCAGATACATTTTGAAATAACTTTATCCAAAAATCCTGTTGGGATTTCTATTAATATTAAGATTTATTCCTTTTTTAAAAAAAAAACAAACATAATTTGGAGAGAATTGGCATTTTTACAGTACTGCATCTTCTTATCTGAGAATATAGTATCTCCATTTAATTTACTTATTTCAAATGTTCTTTAATATAAGTTTTATGATTTTTGTCATATCTGTCTGACCGTTTTAACTTTAGCCTTAATTGGTTATTACTATTATTTAGGAAAACTTTTGACTTTTCTGTATTGCTCTTATGTCTAGTCCAGGGTTCCCTAACCTATAGTGAGTTGTATAATTATTTCAGTATATATTACAATGTAATAATAATAGAAATAAAGTGCACAATAAATGTAATGTGCTTGAATCATTCCAAAACTGTTTCCCCCACCATCCCTGGAAAAATTATATTCCATGAAAACAGGCCCTGATGCCAAAAGGTTGGGGACTGTTGGTCTAGCCATCCAAATTCTCGTAACTAATAATTTTTGAACTGATTCCTTGAGACTTTTCTAAGTAGATAGTTATATCGTCTGCATTTTAAAAAATGTCATGTCTTACTACATTAGTTAAAACTTAAAGTACAGGTTGGAAGAGTTGTAGGCTTAGTGGGCATCTTTGTCTAGTTCCTGACTTTAGTAGCGAAGCATCTGACATTTCTCCATTAAGTGTGATGCTTCTCATAGAATCTGGTATAAAACGACTGCGTGGTTTCCTTCTGTTTTTACTAAGGTAAGATTTTCCATCAGTATTGGGATTTTTATCTGATGTATCTTAAGCATTGAGATGAGTGTGGGTTTTTTTCTTATTCCATGATAATATATTAAACTACATTGTATACTTAATGTTGAACCATCTTTACATTACTAGGATAAACTGTATTTGGTTATTATCATTATTCTTTTAAGATGTTACATTCAATTTACAAATATGTTTAAGATATTTGTATATATATTGATATGTGAGTTTAGTATGTAATTTTCTTTTTTTACTGAGTTTTGAAGTCCACGTAGAAATTGGAAAGCTTTTGATCTTTTCTGTTTTGTTTTAAAAGCAAAAATTATCTCTTTCTTGAAGGTTTCTATAGCATTTATTCTTAAATCTGTGTAGGCCTCATGGCTTTGTAAGAGAGTGGATGTTTGGAAACCTTTCAATTTCTTCTTTTGTGATCTATTTTTATTTTTTACCTCTTTCTCCTAAACTTTGATAATTGACATTTTCCTAGAAAATCATCTGCTTGACTAGATATTAAAATTATTCATTATATTTTTAATTGCTATACCTGCATTTATTTTCTCATCTCATTCCTAATGTTAGTTACTTGTGTCTTGTCTTTTTTTATTTTTTAATTGACATATAATATAATTGTACGTATTTATGGGGTACATAGTTGTTTCAGTATATACAATGTATAGTGACAGATGAGGGTAGTTAGCATATCTGTCATCTCAAACATTTATCATTTGTGTTGGGAACATTCAATATCCTCTCTTCTATCCATTTGAAAATATATAGTATTGTTAAGTATAGTCATCCTATGATGCTTATAAAAATTCTAGAACTTGCTTATTCCTCCTATCTAGCCGTAATTTTGTGTCCGTTAACAAATCTCTATCCACTCCTTCCCCCTACCCTTCCTAGACTGTAGTATCCTCAGTTCTACTTTTTACTTCTGTGAGATCAACTTTTTTTTTTTAGCTTCCACATATGAATGAGAACATGTGATATTTAACTTTTCGTTCTCGGTTTATTTCACTTAACATAATGTCCTCCAGTTCTGTCTGTGTTGCTAGGAATGATAGGATTTCATTCTTTTAGCTAATATTATAATATTACATTGTGTATATATACCACATTTTCTTTATACATTTTATTTATTGTTGGATACCTAGGTTGATTCCATAGTTTGGCTGTTGTGAATACTGCTACAGTAAACATGAGGGTGCAGATATCTCTTCCATATACCGATTTCGTTAACTTTGAATAGATGCCCAGTGGTGGGATTTCTGGATCCTGTGGTAATTCTATTTAAAGTTTTCTGAGGCATCTCCATACTGTTCTCCACAGTGGCTGTTAGTTTACATTCCCAACAATAGTGTGTAAGAGTTCCCTTTTCCTCTGCATCCTTGCTAGCCCTTATTATTGTCTTTTTGATAATAGCCATCCTAACTGAGGTGAGAGGATGTCTGATTTGCATTTCCCTGATGATTAGTGATGTTGAACATTTTTTCATATATTTGTGGCTATTTATGTATTTTCTTTTGAGAATGACTATTCAGATTATTTACCCATTTTTAATTGGATTAAATTGTTTGGTTTTTTTGCTGTTGAGATGTTTCAGTTTCTTGTATATTCTGGATATTAATCCTGTCAGATGAATAGTTTGCAAGTATTGTGTCCCATTCTGTAGGTCGTCTCTTCACTCTGTTGATTGTTCCCTTTGCTGTGCAGAAGCTTTTTAGTTTGATATAATACCATTTGTTTATTTTTGCTTTTTTTCGCCTATGCTTTTAATATCTTACTCATTAAATCTTCTTCCAGACCAGTACCCTAAAGCATTTCCCTTATGTTTTCTTCTAGAGTTTTATAGTTTATGGCCTTATATTTAGGTCTTTAATCCATTTTGAGTTGATTTTTATATAGAGTGAGAAGTGGAGGTCTGGTTTCATTCTTTTTCTTACGGATATCTTGTTTTCCTAGCATCATTTATTGAAGAAACTCTCCTGTCCCCAGTGTTTGTTCTTGGTTCTTTTGTCAAATACCAGTTGGTTGTATGTACTTAGATTAATTTCTGAGTTCCTTAATATGTTCCATTAGTCAGTGTGTCTGTTTTTATGCCAGTACCATGTTATTTTGGTTACTATAGCTTTGTAGCATATTTTGAAGTCTAGTAGTGTGATGCTTCCAGCTTTGTTCTTTTTGCTCACAATTGCTTTGGCTATTCACAGTCTTTTGTGGTACCATATGAATTTTAGGATTGTTTTTTCTTTTTCTGTGAAGAATGCCATTGATATTTTGATAGGAATTGCATTAAATCTGTAGATCACTTTGTGTAGTAAAGTCACTTTAATGATATTAATTTTCCCAGTCCATGAACATGGAATGTCTTTCTATTTTTGTGTGTCTTTTTCAGTTTTTTTCATCCATGTTGTATAGTTTTTCTTGTAGAGATCTTTCATTTCCTTGGTTAAGTTTATTTCTAGGTATTTTGTCTTTCTGTAGTTACTGTAAATGCAATGGCTTTCTTAATTTCTGTGTCGGCCGGGCGCGGTAGCTCACGCCTGTAATCCTAGCTCTCTGGGAGGCCGAGGTGGGCGGATCGTTCTGAGCTCGGGAGTTCGAGACCAGCCTGAGCAAGAGCGAGACCTCATCTCTACCAAAAATAGAAAGAAATTAAT